>PHNY01234598.1:1139-17215 GCA_003724115.2 Anethum foeniculum
TTAACGTGTTAGATTTCTGTAACAAGTAAAACAACTGCTAGGTGCAGAACTAGAACTATAAGGTGGAATTTCATAACTACACGTAGATTCAATTTATTTTAACTACATGATTTAATATCATTTATTTGTTATATATTCTCATCAGATTTAATTCTTTACAATTATCAATTTAATTTGATACTAATAATTTAATTTCAATTCGTATTTCGCACGATTATGAGATTCAATTATCTGCAAATAATAATTTAATAGTTTTAATCTCCGCACCAGCTAGTATTATATAAATTATACATACAGGAAATATGAAAATGTGTAATGTCATGTATACGAGAGGAGAGTCCTTGGAACAGGTTACATGGGCGCAATATTGGCGCTTCAGAAGGGAAATTTTATTCGAAAGATTCAGGAGATTAAGAATTATTATGAAGAAAATAAAATATATTCAAACAATATTTGCAAGCTCAGCCATTCAAAATGGTAGTTCACCTCTTATTCTCCCAGCATTACATTGTTATCGAGAAAACACAACATTTAAAGCATTAGACCATAATGAATAAAATGAAAGATCGGCAGGAAAGTAAAGACGGACATGAATAAGAACATCAGTCCAAGCATGCAAGTGCTTACCAAATTTATAAGTGCTAGTAATAGATAAGTGCGGTAAAACTGTATAAGTTACAGAATTCCTTGGTTTTCTTAACCAATGACCACATCAACCATCCAGCTTAAGTTGTCTAATTTAGATTACAAAATATCAAAGCCCCAACTAATGAATAATGGATTCATTGAGTACAAAAAATCTCATAAATTTAGAGTCAACTAAAAATGTTGGGCTTCAAACAAGTAGGAGAACTCTCTTAGATGCTACGGTGCAGAAAAGCTGAACTGCACCCCAGTCTTTCCTCGGTCAGATGGTTGCTGTGACACTATATGGCAGTAGTTAACCTGATAAACGATCAAGTAGTAAAGCTCAAAGTTAGACCATTAAGATAAACAAAATGTTAATAAAAATAAATTGCGCAGATCGCCAACTTATAATTATTCAGCACACCATAGTTTAAAGTATCTGTTACATATGATAAAGCTATTGTATGCATCAAAAAACAAACAGATAAGTTGCATTTAGAACTGCAAAAAATGATAAATAAATAAAGTAAAACCATGAAATGATGTAATTCCACGGAGTATAAATAATATAGTGTGTACAACAAATAGTAAGCCTGGACTGTATATAGAAAACAATGAAATTGAGCCCAAACTGTAGATAAAGAACCAAGTTGATGCCAACACTCTTTATAGTCTATCTCCATAAGAGAACCAAAGAAAGAGAATTATAGACATTTCTAGAAGATACCCAAATTAAAAAACTCTTCTATGTAATTTAGCATACAGTCTGAAAGGTTCAATGAAAAGAAGTGTTTCTAACTGAAATTTATAATTAGGAAAAAAACAAGACTTTGGTTGCCATCGTCTCCCCCACAACTGTATTTAAGTCCAACTATCCTGACTCATCCGTACCATTTATCTTTGAACTTGCCTGTTTGAAATGGAATAAAGTAATTCAGAATTCCTTTACAGTTTACACAGACTTACACACGAGTGTTCGACAGAATCCAGTTCTGGAATTCACAGTTTCCTAACATCTAAAAATTTTGGATATGGATCTGAAAGTAGGGTCTTATCTATGTACCTACAACACGTAAAATTTATATATTCTTAATTTTTTGTACTTCTTAAATTATAGTAAAAATTTAGGGGTTAAAAAATATTCTCTATTGACTTCTAAAAGTCAGCCAAGATTGCAGACCTTTTGAGCTTCTTACACTAAAGGTAGATGGGGTTTAAAAATATTCTCTATCGACTTCTAAAAGTCAGCCAAGGCTGTAGCCTTCTGTATTGCAGACCTTTTGAGCTTCTTAAACTAAACCTAGATGGTTTTATAAAGGCTATAAGATACCTAAAATTTACAAGTGAAGTTCACGTAAAAGTACCGATACACTGGAAATCATTTCTAAAATGTACTAAAGAATAAATGGTTCCTACTGCACACAACATAGTTCTAGCAATCATTTTGTTTCAATATAATAATATCTCGCGGTTATATAAAGTATTTAAATATTGTAACACAGATGACTTACCTCCATTCGGAAAAGTTTAGTCGGTACAATCACTCCGCATCCTATGGAACTTCTGAGAGATTCACGGAATTTCTGGTAGGAAAGATCTCTGTATGCATTTTCGGATAATTTATTGAGGCTCCCGGCAGAAGCAAAAATGTGCCCGTGTATGCCTGCTTCTCTCAACACTTTAAGCGGCAAGTCAAAAGAAAGGTCCGCAAATGCAGTAACAGCAAGGTCACCTCCAAGAAAATCTGTACCAGGATAACTTTCAGAACCCTCATGGTCATCCTTATCTTTCCTTCTCAGTTCAGTAGGGCCCAAACCCCGTGCTTTGAAACCAAATACAGATGTTGGTCCTCCCAATGTGCAAACGGGAGAAGAAGTGCCACCCAAGTAGAATCTATCAAACAAAGAAGTTGGTTTACTCCGGAATCCACTTCCCCATGGAAAAAGTACACCAACACCAATCCCCAAGTTGAGTGCAGCATTATAGAAACCCAGCGGAAAAGCACACCTAAGATCAAGTTCCTGAGGAAAATATACAAGTACATTGACTGTGCTTATTGTTGTAAATCCAACAGAAAGAAAGCGGGTAGGGGGTAAATACTTAACCACGACAACATTTTCATAGTGGCCATGGAAAAAGAAATCTCTTCATAGATTAGTAAAACTGTTAACAATTATTTAGATTAAAACAAAAACAAAATTGTCCTACAAGTCAAACTTACCTAGGGCTTGAAAATATGAACGAAAAATGAACACAAAACAATGGTGAAACAGTGCCTAGATTTCACATTCTGAAACAAAGAAGCTGAAGCATTCTGTTCCAACTTTCAATATTTTAACATCTAATAAGAAATTCTTCAAAATTGTTAGAAAAACATTGTTACTGGTGTATAGGGACCGTCGTTATCTGAGATAAATATGCTGACCACCATGAGTTGATAATTGGTAAAGATTAAAGAAGTCTTGCGATTAGGGACTTGGTTAATGACTCTTTCTATGGAGTAAAGTGTCCAACGTTCTGACGTTAACCAAAATTACCATATAGCCCCTACCTGCAGAACCTCCTTCCTAACAAGAAGGGACCTAGAATGAACTGAAGAGTAGATAATAGATCTATTCTCAACAACATTGAAAACAAGGATAGCCAGACTGCAGTCCATTTGCAGACTTCTGTATTGCAGATAATCAAGGAGCTAATAATTGGGCTGGCTACCATTGAACAAATGTGAATTGTAGCCTTACCCAGCCTGACCTAGGATTCCATGTTGCTAGTGTGTATAATTAAATCATGTCCAAGCAGAAAAAGAAATCTAGATACTGCTATCATAAATTGAGACATCGAGCATTCTCAGTTACCACAACCACAACAATATAAAATATTACTTATTGTCATTCTATTTACCTTGTTAGAAAAAGAAAATTGCAGTTTGATGTAAATCTACACGAAGTAGGGGGGGTGGGGGGGAATATTTTTATTCATAATTGCATTTATCTTCACATTTACAATGAGGCAGGACTACAAGGGACAGTCAGTTAGCAATGCTTAAACCTATCAAGCTCCACTGGAACACACATCATGCATCTCGCAGGGTCCTACTGCAAAAAGGGCACATATATAGATCCATATGGTGACACTACTAATAAAAACAGGTATAAACAAATAATACAATTTAAACAAGTAAAAGCCATCAACAAGCACAGGTACTGAAAGTATATAAATCGAACCTGGCGAATATAGCGTAGACACCGACTATCAGGTGAAAGCCCACCTAGCTGTGTTGTAGAAACAAAAGCATATCCTTTTGTTGGTCTAAGAGAGGAATTCCTTTTGTCAATTTTATATGTATACTTCAGTGCAGAGTTCAAATTATGGCCAAGCTGCCTTCTCACAGAAGTCGATGCCATTTGTGATGGATCCGTCAGTGTACGCCAAGATAAATTATATGCCAAATCATGATTGTTGGTTGAATAGAGGCCAAACGATACCCCAGCCGACTGCTCTTTAAATGACGAAAACTTTAACCAATCTTGGGAGAAAATGGATGCTCGAGCAGTCACAGGAGTAGGAATTCCTTTAAATCTCGGTAAATATACACCAGCGCTAAGCTCCGACATTTGGTCCCACCCATAAATTAGAGAACTGTCCCATAGATCTCCATACCCAAACAAATTTTTCAACTTGAGTGCTCCTTCAAGGGACCAGGTTCTAGCCTACAAATAACTTGACAGATTAGAAGATTATAATGACACAAAAAATACACATCCATTAAAAATAAAATGCTTGTCAAAGATTATGTTAAAAAATAGCAAGATGTGCAGCGGATGACAATTAACATGTCAGTGAGATTCACATCGAATGTACCACAAGAATCATCGTAACTGGAACCTCATGTAGCCATACAATATTTTGTTTGTTTCTATCTCTTTGGATAATCAAACATCATCAATCAAAATAGTAAGATATTTCAATAGTATATTTTATCGATGGACGCCTATACACAAAAAAAAAAAAAAAAAACCTCAAAATCAATGACATTTCTATCTATACTAACATAGAAAATTCGGCAACATTCACGCTAACGAAATTAACACAAAACTGAAATTCCATTGACATAGCATATACATAATTTCACATAAGGAGTATACATAATTTCACATGAGGATTATTTAAAAATGTCCCACGATACCAACAATATCAAATATAACACACAAGTAAAACACATTAAATACCATAAAATTCCTTGAACTAGCACCATTTCCACCTCTGTTTTTTCTCTGTTTCTTCTTAATCCGATTATATATGATATCATCAGCAATTCCAATCACTTTCTAGAGCCAATCATCTACCTACCTAAAACCCTAAAAATCACTCTCTAACAAAAACTCACTAAATAACAATTACTTGCGATAAATAAAACACAAATCAACACAATAAACATTCACCAATTCAAAACAAAACACAAACATTAAATAAACAAAAATGCACAAATATATACACCTCCGGCTTGCTATAAACTCCGATATCTCCAGTAAGAGGATTCTTCGGCTCGACAACTTCCACAATCACATTCGTAGTTCCAGGCAACTCAGCCGGTCCAGAATCAAGCGTAATATTAACCGATTCAAAAATATCAAGCCGTTGTAACCTCGCATTCACAATACTCGCCGCCTTTAAAAGCTCTTGCACCGAACTCGCCTCTTTCAAACTCTCAATTTCAGCTTCAATTAGTGACTCTTTTGTTCTAATGTTGCCTTTGATTAACACATCGTGCACTCGCAACGGCACCGTTTCGTTGGAGATGCGGTGGAACAGATTCTCCATTTTTGCTTTCTGCGCTCGGAGTTTTGACTCCTCGGAGAGTTCTTCTTCTGGTTCTTCTTCGTCGGCGTATTCGTCGTCGTCGGTGGTGAGATCATCGGCGGCGTCGGAGATTAAGTCGTCGTCGGCGGCGGTGGGATTGTGGTGGTGGTCGGGATCTTCGCCGGAGTGAGACATTTTGAGTTGCGGTAAGATTAGGGTTCTGCTAGTGTGGGAGGAGGGAGTGAAAACGACGGCGTAGGGGTTTATATAGGAGTGTGTGTCTTAATTCTCAAGAAACTACTGGTAAGGTTAGGGGATTTGGGATTTTAAAACTTTTCTTGCACGAGGTTTTAGCCTTTTTAGGGGTTTATTTTTGTCAACAAAATTTTATATTATTTTATTTTATTTACAAATTTTTATTTCAAACTCGACCGAGTCATCATTTAACGCAAAGGTGGTTACCTTTAATTATATTTACGGTTACCTCCATCCCACTCATTTATTTACAGTTTTTTCCCAATGCTTGACACGCATTTTAAGACTATTATAAAATATAGTTTCATAATTTATTTTTAAAATTTTCTTTTCTTGTATAAAAATTTAAACATTCTATTTTTATTTAGAAGAAAAAAGATTTAAAAAAATTAGAGAACTATACTTTATAGGAACCTTAAAATGCGTGCCGAGCCCCCATCCCCTAATGTAAAGAATTGGATGAGACGGAGGGAGTTATATCAAGAATTACAGTACAAATTAGGGTGTTGGTCCAAGTTCAGTGAGATGAAAAAAAAATTCAATCAAAAAAGATCCTAAATCAAAAATTTAATCACGCATAGAGTGATGAGGAGCCTTCGTTCACATCAAATACAAACTTATTGGTGAAATTAGTTTTTTATTAAGCCGCACTTAATAGCAGCTTTCTAATAATGTTTTCGTTTCATTTTTTACATAGATATATGATAAATATAAAGTTTGAAATCGCTATCTCATTAAGTATGTTTATTACATTAAACCGCTCCCTCCTTTTTCACTAATATCATAAAATTACTGATTTTTTTAACGTGTGCCCAAGCTTTAAGGGCATATAATAAGTACTAATTTCCAATCATTTGAAGCTTCTTTATTGCTGAAATTAGTTGTAAATGCTGAGGTTCACCAATATTATCATTAGAGAACCAATTAAATTACTTAAACTTATGGGAGTTAGTAATAATTGTATGTTCTAGGATATATTATAAAAATCGTAAATTATTTATTAATTAATAATTAATTTTTATAATACCATGAAATTTAATTTAAATAATTTTTTAAAGTAATTTAATAATTTAATTTATGGCATCTTGTTTTTATTTTTTATAATAAAAAACATATGTAACTAATATCTGACTTTTGTACAATTATAAATTAAAATTTAAAAAAAATAATTTTTATTGTTTAAAATTTAGAAAAATATTAAGATGTTAAATCTGACTTGCAAAGAATGATTATGACAATATTAAAATAGTCATATGAATTTAAAATATATTTTAGAACTTGAAAATTAGGATAATATTAAGATGATAATTTTGACTTGAAAAAAAGTTTAAGCGAATATTAAGAGAAAATGAGGTAATTAACTTTTGGCTTTAAAATATTGTTTAAGAAAATAATAATATAGTGGATAAATTTTAAGAGAATAATAATATATAATTTAAGTTAAGAGGAAAGTTTATTAATATGGTAGAGAAATTTTGGAAAAATAATAAGATAGTAATTTGAGTTAAAAAGATAGTTTAGGAGAATATGAGGTAATTAATATTTTTTTCAATTTAATAATTTAAATTTTTGAGAAAATTAGAAAAATAGAGCGAGACAACACGGGAGATGCCACCTCGCTGCACCTATCTCAAAGTAGAAAAATAGATCAAGACGACACGAGAGCCGCCACATCACTACACTCGTCTTAAATTAAAAAAATAGACCGAGATAACACGAAAGGCGCCACATCGTCACACCCGTCTTCTACTTTATATAAATATATTGATTGATTGATTTTTTACAATTATGCATTATCAAAACTCAAACCCTGTAAACAATATTAGATAAAAAGGAAAACAAAATCATTTTTTATTATAATAGCCGAGTTTACCCAAGTACGTAGTTAATAGTGTTTTTTTCAAAAATATGAATTTTTAAATTTTTTTTGCCAAAATACGTTTTTTCAAAGTTTTAATTTGCAAAAATACGGTTTGCAACCCCATCCAACCTTGAATGCAACAAAAAAAAACTAGTTATTTTTCAGAAAATGTAATTGAAGTTCCATATGTGATTGCTTTTGGTTGCAAACCGTATTTTTGCAAAAAAATTTAAAAGATAGTAAAAATGGCAGAAATTTTTTAAAAAAGTAGTATTTTTGGTAATTTCTCTAGTTAATATGGGATTAATCAATCAGAAATTTATGAATTATTTTAGCACCAATCATAGCATAGTCCTAAATTTTGCACCAGTCATAGCACAGTTCTAAATTTTAAACCAATCATATTATATTAAGACTTTTCCTTATTTAACATTCTCACCCTACTTTACTAACTATGATTAGTTAACGAATCTATTTTGTATATAATAATGATTTTAATTAACATATTCGTATAATACATATTTTAAAAAAAAATTAACTAAAAAATCATAATTTTAATTTGAAATCAACCCCTCCATCCCTTTTTAGTTATCACATTTCCCTTTTTAGTGGTCTAACTTGACCTTTTTTTGATTAAAGATTAAAAATTACTCTTAGAGCCCGTTTGGAAACTCAGATTTCATTTGAAATTCTGAATTTGACTAATTAACATGTTTGGATAAATAAAAGAATTTAGATTTGAATTTCATTTAAAATCTAAGTCATTCAAATTTTAATACAAATACGAGAATTGAAATGACAACTCAAATCATGTTATTTGAAATCCATTATTTTTAATAAAATTTATGTTCCCAAACAGAACATTATATTATTTAAAAAAGGCATAGCATATCAGAAAATGATTAACTTAATCATTCATGAGAAAATAAGTTGATACAAAAGAGGATCAAGGATTACATAAAATGAGCTGCATATGCATAAACAAAGAAAATTGTCCGAGTGTAACTGTTATAGTTGAAAGAAGCAAAATTAGGGGTACTTACAAGTTACAAGTTGCTGGGCACGAAACTAGTAGATTTAAATTATACTAGTTTATAATCCGTGCGATGCACAGATTTTCTTTAATATTAGTTTATTGTTCATGTATTGTACGGGTTATACGATTTTTTTTATTCGTGTATTTTTTGATAATTATAATAATATATTTAAAAATTCAGAACATTATAATATTTTATGTGAAATCGTAAGAACACGAACTATATAAAAGAATTATGTTTCGTTTAATTTATTTTGACTCTATCTTTGAGTTCTAAAAATAAGACTTTAACGATTTTATAACCCACACAAAACTCACGAAATATTCTTTAATTCAGTGATGATTTAAAAGGTACTATTTACGTAAAATTTTCTAGAAATCGAAGAGAAAAAATAGTTACGAATTTTGTATTAAGTAATCTATTCAATTTAGGATACATACTTAACTAATCTATTCGATTTAGAAGACCTATTTAGTTTTGGTTTAGATTATGAAGATAGAATATTCTCTTATTTCAGATCCAACGGCTATCGTCTTTTTAATTCAAGATCCAACGGTCCTTATTTCATTGGTAGACGTACATGACCAAATATTTGGATAAGATCCCTCTTATGCATATTATAATATTATTATATATTATATAATATATATTACAAGGATATAATTTATAATGGCCCAACCCAAACTCTAGTGGGCTGCGAGATCACAAACAAAATATTCCATCAAGCGCTCCTTTTTACCCACATCCAATACCCTTACAAAATCACAGAGCTAAGCGCCCACATAACATTCAAATCACACACACACACACACACACTCTCTCTTTGCTGTTTGAATTTACTCATCTCCTATATACGTACCCCTTCCCACACACACACAATTTGTTGATCAATGGCTGAAACCACCGACTACAACAATCTGTTCTCCTCATTAATTTCCGACATCAAATCGTACTCCGGCAAAGACCCCCTCGTTCCCTGGCTCCGGTACTCCACTTACCATCATGCCTTAAAATCTCGATAAACGAATAATCTCGATAAATTAATAATACCCATAAATGTACAAACTTATCGGATCCGAGAGTATTCATTTATCGAGGTTTAACTAACTATAATCCATTTCACATTTACTTATAAATATCTAAATGTAAAGCTTTATGTTATTTTTGTTACAGAGGGATTAGAAAAATGAAAGACACGCTGCCACCTCAGCTACTTAAAGTGAAACTCCCCCGATTTCTACAGAAATGTGCTGAGGCATTTGTATCTGACCGTCGTTATACTAATGACTTGCGATATCTTCGTGTCTGGTTGCAATTGGTAATGTCTTACATTTGATTTTTGTATTTGGTATTTAATTTGAGTTTAGGGCTTGGAATTTGATAAATGTGTTTCGGATATTTTTAAGCGTATTATAAACTTTTTTTGTTAGGGATTTGTGTAAAATCCGCTGATTTTAGTTTTTGATTCGGGTTAGAGCTTTGGTGTTTGTTTGTGTGATTAATTGGGGGATTTTTATTTCAGTGAAGTAGATAATGTGTAATTTGTTAGTTTACCTATTTTTCCGAAAGGTGCTAGATATGCTTGCATGAGTGGTTCACTACAAAAATCCTACTAAGGCACAATCTTGTGTTTTCGTCCCTTTAGTGTGAACTTAATACCTGTTCTAGTGAGGACTCTTATTTTCATAAGAATGATACAATCTCACAAATTCCATAGTTTGAGAATATTGGGGTTTGAACTAACAAATTCTCATGAACGTGAGTTTAGACCCTAAGTGGTGTTTGGTTGGAGAAATGGAATGCAGAATAAACATAATGAAAGATTAAGAACAAAATTCAAGGATAGAGAAAAAATGTATGAGGGAAGAGTGAACTAAAATGAGGAAGTGCAAATATTGGATGATGGAGTTTGTAGGGAAAATGTATAAGGAGAATGGACTCTGTTTGTGGGTTTGAGATCTAGTATGTATTCCTAGGAATGGAATGAAGGAATGAAAATTATAGACATTTAGTCATAAAATAGCAGAAATTTCATTCCACTCCCTCCCTCCCAATTTCATTGACCCTGGTCAAACTCAAACACGACATTAAGGTGTAAGGAGAAGGTGAGAAGCTAGTAAATTGATCTTAACTTTTAACATTAATGAGGCTGAAAATAATGCATCGCATATTGTTATTATTATTATTTTGCTGTTCTGATTTCTGTTTAGTAACCAACTGGGAGCTATTTACAAATTTTTGCATATGATTGTTGTGTAGATGGATTTCGTGGATGATCCTGGGGCAGTTTTAGGCACAATGAAGGCAAATCACATTGGGATGAGGATGTCACTCTTTTATCAGGCCTATGCTCTTTATTATGAGAAACTGAAAAGGTTTGAGGAGGCTGAAAAGATGTATCATTTGGGAGCGAAAAAGTAAGAAGTTTACATCTTGTTTGAAGTATCTGTCTTCATTCATTAGTTTATAATATCTATTTGTGTGGTATTTAACTGCACAAGAGTAAAAAACTGTTACTTTTACTATAAGCTTCTTATCCTGCAATTGGATTCTCATATCTTCATCATAAAGGATCCGCTTGTCCCGAAATGACCTGGACCAATAGGCAAATCCCAATTCATTAGCCTTTCGATACAATCAAATAGAACGGCCCAAGGGTGCCATATTCTAGGAGCCCAAATTATGTGATTAAATAAATCCTCCTCTATCTGTTGTGGGTTGAGGGCCCCTACCCCGAGAAATCTCTGATCAAGGATAGAACAAGATCCGTTTTGCATTATATCTAAGGGATTCCTTGGTTCGGGCCGAAGAAGCAATGTCACTCGATCATTATCAAACTGACTGCAATCTTTCTCTGTCCGCCAGGATCCCCACAGAGGCCTTCTACTTGTAATAGGCCAGTCTACTGCCATTTTTTGTACAGACATAGCTTAGTGGTTTAATCACTAATGTTGTGTTCGGATATAGTTTCGGTAGCAGATTCATAAGCATATTAAGCTTTTTTAATAATTTCATTCATCCTTACTTCAGTTACTAGAGTATATACAAGCATTTGCAACATAAGTTTGCTAAATAAGCACTAGTAAAGGAGCGGGGGAAGGACAAATTCTATCCCAAATGCACATCCCAAAACTCCAGCAGTATCCGTGATTTATCTTATTAAGATTTGGTGTTGACACTAAGGAAGATGGATGAACAACGGATCATTCACACTATCCTTGGGAGTGCACAAAAAAGAACAAAAAATACTTCATAGCTGTGATATTCCAGCTGTCAATGTGCTTATACTTTCATATGTATTTATGAGACTGTATAGTATACAGACAATAAAAACATGAAACAGTCAATAGATTAAGTAGTTCAAAAAATAAATGGGCAAAAAAAATAACCAAACCACCATGCTTATCCTTGTATTAAATGAATTAAGAGATGTTAATTTAGACTTGTTACAAAGCCAATACACAAATCATTATTTCCTAGGTCACGTGTATGTTTAATATCTTTTGCTAGTTTCTTGCTTTCTTATATATCTATGAGCTTAATGATGCTCATGCTCTACAGTCTACAGATATAGTTTTTACTGTCAACTAGAGTGTGTAATGCAACATGCAGTTGTCTTAATAACGCAAAGTGCAATGCCTACTGTTATCAGATGTTTCAGCGAGCATGCATTTCAATGCTTCTAGTGCGTTTCCCTCTCTGAGCAATACAATGTTTGAGCTTATACTAAATGTATTAGGAACGATAGCTTGATTATCTTGTGGCACCTGAAAACTAATTTTTTTAGCTGACTGGATCCCTTGAATTATATTGAGCATATTCGTAGAGCTCTATATGGTATTATGGTTTTTCTATATCACATTATTTTCTTAGTTATTTCAGCTTCTCGTGTTTATCCTTGCACTGTCAATTGATTTGATCAATAAAGGACTTACATTTGGTTCGTCATCTAATATGACTAGTTAGATAATAAAGGACTTAAATTTTCCAGGTATATTAAATTTGGAGCTCTTCATTTCGATTAGTTGGTACAAATTTGATGCACTATATATATATGCATTCACTTTTTTGAAATTTAACTGAACAGCCTGGCTGAGCCGATGGAAGAATTACAAAAATCATTTGAGCAATTCATTCAACGCATGGTGCGACACCAAAACAAGAGAACAGAGGTTGTTTTTTCATTCATGTTCTCCTTTTTTCATTTTTTTTCTTTCTATTTTACATATACATTTCCACAGTTAATATATTTCTGCAGCGCCAGGCATGGAAAAACAGGCCTCTGTCTGCTGGACTCATCTCTTCCAACAGCAATGTGAATAAAGAGAACAGTAAAAATAAAGATGCAGCTGCAGGACATAAGAAATCTGTGCCTGAAACACAGTCAAAATCTGAACATACAGAGAACATACTGCTCTTTCCACAAAGTTCTATAAGTAGTGACATGCCAGAGAAGGAATCAAAATATCCTGGGACCACATCAAACTTGAACCATGGTCAATTACGGAATATTCCATCTCTTAAGAAGAAAAGTTCTCTCAAACATCATGACATAAGTGATAATCATATAGGTGAGGATACAGTTGTGGTCAAGTTTGTGGGTACTGCAATTGTCGGAAAGTCTGAAGCAGAAGATGCTTTCCATCATGGTCTAGTGGAGCCTACAATAAACACTAAAGAGGCTTTGAGTGCAATAAATAGCATGTTTCAGGAGCCTTTGGAGCCAGCACGTGCCAGTAGGAGATCTCATAAAAGCCAGCCCAGAGCTGATGATATCTCAGCAAACAGTTTTGAGGTGTTTGTTGATGAGAATATAGATAATGGGGTTGGAACATCAAAGCACGAGTCAAAAATGAGTTCTTCAAACCCAAGTCACACAATTGCAGAAAGTCATGGACCCGGTCAAGAACCATTTCAAATATATATTGACGATGAAGAAAATGATGATATGACAAAGAGAGGCCAGGAGAACTACAACTTTAAACACAAAGAATCTCAGGGATTGAAGGAAGCTGCTCCCTGTCCTAGCAGAAATGGTTCCATGTTTCTCACGGCACCTTTAGAAACTTCTAAAGCAAATGTGGAGAGACCTCCTCATACACGAGTAAGAGAGGATACAGCTGTTTATCGCTTTGTAGGCTCCACTATTTCAGAAGAACCACAGGTGGAAAATGTTTGCCACCATGGTCTAGTAGAGCCCACAATAAACCTAAAGGAGGCTATGAGTGATATAAATAGCATGTTTGGAAAGCCTATAGAATTTGTGAGAAAAAATAGACCCAGGAAGGAGCAAGACAAAGCAAAAGGGAAGAACATAGATTGTGGAGAATTTCTGATTCTTCCTGATGATGAAATGGACAATAAACTATATAAAAACAAAGCAAGTTCATGTTCCAGAAGCGAAAGTGATTTGTTCGAGCAGACAGTGTGTACAAAGGAGGCAATGGCGGAGATAAATGAATTGTTTAAAATGCCATTGGACTTCTAAAAATGGGTATGTGCAACTTCTTTGCTATATTTTTCTAGTCTTCCATTTGTTTTAGTCAAAAAATTTACATCATCTCCGGGTTTTAGATTTCAGTTTCTGGTGTTCTTGCCCACAGCATGCAAATATACAACAAGATGCAAATTAGCTACAAAATAAGTTAAATGTTTATCTTATAAGGAATAAGAAATTCAGGTATTTCATTGTTCTTGAGTAAGTAGTAACAGAAAAGAAACATGGCATACAATATAACTTAATACGCTTGTCACATCAACATTGAATTGGAAAGAGACAACCAAAACAATATAAAATTTGATCCGACTTCATATAACTATTACTTAAACTTAGTTATGGGTACTGGGAGTGCAATAAGCTGGACGAAAAGCCAAGGGTCCAGCAGCATAAATCACAGCTTCGTAATCATTATTTGCAAAATTCTTCTTCTCATAACGGAGTGGGGAGCCATCAAGCCCATAATTGACATTTGTGAGAAGGTTGCAGCTTTGAAGAGGGGATGAAACTAGCTTCACATGGCATGCCTGGAGAGGATGGTCTGACAAGTTGTTTTTCATCTTAAATCCGTCTAACTGTGCATAAAAGTACCCATCTGCATTTGTGGCAAATGATTTATAGTAGCTGACTTGATTTTTCTGGTTCTTGCAGATAACACTAACTTTAGCAGCCGAAATGGGCGTAGACCCGGTCAATGACCATGATCCAAACTTGTTGCAGCTTTGGCAGTACACCATTCCTTCTACCACCACATCAACTTTTTTCTCCACAGTTTTGTTTGTAGCTTCTTCGGAAGCTGACATGGAAGAGAAGGCCAACGAGAAGAGAAAGAGCATAATGAGCAATGTGGTTTGACTGCCTGCCATCTTTTTCGAAAATGTATAACTAGAGAAAGCTTTGAAGAGGCTAGAGAAGATTTTATTTTGCTGGATGAAAAGACTGATGATGGTGATGGTATTTATATGCAACTAACTAGAATGTCTGATATGGTTTGGTGTGTTTTTGAAACTGTCGTGGGAGCTACTAAGCTGTATTTGAAGTTGTAATTTTGAAAACGTGATGTCCACCTTTCAGGAATCAGGATTATGTTAATTGTATGTATAAATTCCTTATGGAATGTACGCTGAGCTGTCTTTCATTGTTTAAGATTGTGCTAATCTACTTCGGTTCTTGGTTTCATCATGCTAAGTTGCTAACTGCCTCTCACAAATATTCTTTTTTTTCTTTTTGCTAAATCACAATTTTAATATTTTTTCATCTGGATTGCCTTTTTATCCCATTTTTCTTTCTATTTTTATTTATTTATTATACATTTATGAATATCTTAACATTATTATTCTATGTTTGTTATTTTCAATGTTGGATTTTAATTAGCATGCATAGTAGATATACACAATAAATATGAACATAAATTAATAAAATATGAAAATTACAATTTCGTAATATGCACAAGATGATAACCCCTTTATCTCAAATTTACTTATTTGATTTTATGTGGTCAAGTTAACTGTAATTTGTAATTTGACTGAAAATTACATATATTAAATAACTGAAAAAATATTTAAAGAAATTTATTGTTTTAAAAAATATTTCATCTATTTTAAAATGTATTTTTGAGGTTTTTCAAATTGTAAAAATGTAACTTTTATTTTCAATCAAAATTAGGTTAAATCAATATCTTTATATATATAAAGGAAAACCCAAAAGAGCTCTATAATCGTCTGAATTATATTTATCTAATTTTCTAGAGTTCCTGTATATTAATTCATAAAAATTAAAATTTCCTTATTTATATTCGAATTTAAAAGGAAGTCAATAATTATAAAAATTAATCATTTTTCAAATATAAAAAATTAAATTAATTTTTTCTTATTTACATTCAATTTTATGGGAAAGTCAATAAATTTAAAAATCGATCCTATTTCAAATATAAAAAATTAACTTAAATTTTCCTTATTCACATTCAACTTTATGGAAAAGTCAATAAATATAAAAATCA
>PHNY01234645.1:1125-12635 GCA_003724115.2 Anethum foeniculum
ATTTAATATGAAAAAAATAACGGAAGAATGAAATTAACTAAAAAATTGTTTAGTATATACATACAATTATTCACTAGTTATTGTAAATTGAGCAACTCTTATTAAATGTTTATGAAAACGAGTAAACATATGGAGTATGTGCACGAACTATTCATGAACCTGATTTGCGAAATAGTCCATAGTCCATAATTATATTATTAACGAACTTGTTCGTGAACTATACTCACGAACCAGTTCACGAACCTAGTTCACGAACCAAGTTCACGAACTATATTAACGAACTTATTCACGAACTTTCAAGTCGAACTATGTTGTGTTCAAGTTCAGCTCGTTTATGAAACGAACCTTAAAATCGTGTTCATGTTCAACTCGTTTATGAATCGAACCGAACTCGAATCGAATATTTTTCGAACCGGGCACCGAACTGTTCGTGATTGTATCGACTCATTTACAGCCCTAGTCATATATCATCTTTTTGTGATCAAAGCGACTTAATTTTGATTTAAAATTTTCTAATGATATATATTAAAACCATTTGTATTTAATATTTTCTAATGATATAATTTTTTAATTGTTTCGATCATATACTATATAAAATATATTTAAAGTTAGCTAAATTTTAACATAAAAAATCAAACAAAAGAGATAAATCGAGACGGATGGAGTAGTAACTTCAATTATTTAGGAATATAAACGTAACTAAATCAATATATACGAAAAAAAATGATAATTAAAAAATACTATTCTATAATTTGCAATGATAAATACCAAATTTTATTTTAATGGTACACATACATATTAAGTGCACGATTAAAAACACAAAAGGCATGGTAGGCATTATGGTGTTGAAGTGTGCAAGTAAATGGCCATACACAGGTTCAAATCTCGTCAACAACATTTTTCTTAAATAATAAAAATACGGGCAAATACGTCATTTCACATAAATAAAATATCTCACTAATTTTATACTCATGTTTGTGTATTATATAGATAAAGTTAAAGAAGATTTCCTCTTACTTTTCATTCTTTTAGCGAACTCGTTGCTTTTTTAATATGAGAATAAAGTAGGACTTAAAATTCGATAGTGAAATGATTAATTGCTATAACGATTTATGATTTTGTTCTTTTTTTCAAATTTAATAAAATTTTTGTATTTACATGAGTTTTATCAAAAGTAGCTCTTTTGATTTTTCTATGATAATTAAAATTTGAGAATCAAAATATATTGAGTTTAATCGTTCATTTAATTTAAATTTTCAAAAAGAAAAAGAGTTTTCAAAATTTGAAATTTTCTTAAATTTCTAAAATATTTCTAAATTTTAGATTTTAAAAAATATTTTAATTTTCTAAATCACTTAAATATTTAGAATGCTAATTTCTAAAATTATAAATTAAAAAGCTTTTATTTTTTTTAAAAAAAAGTCTCTTTAAAATTTTTTAAACTTGCACCAACCATCCATCAACCAACCCTCCATCCAAATAGGGTAAGGGTTGAACCGTTTTATACCCAACCTTTACATCCAAATGCAGTAGGGGTTCAACCTAGCCTAACTTATCCCAACCCAACCTTGACTAACCCATCTCAACATAATCCTTCCCTCCTCAACCTCCTATCCAATTAGGCCCTTAGGCAAGGGAGTACAGAATATCAAAATAGGCCCTTAGGCAAGGGAGTACAGAATGAAGTTGAGACATTGAAGACTTATTTTTTGGAACTCATCAAAGATGTCAAAACTAAATTCTTGAAGAAAGTACCAAAAATCTCTTCCAACTTAATAGAGGGAGCTGAAATCAAGCACATCATCAGAAAAATGGAGACTGATTTCATTAAGATGCAAACCTCTTCAGACAAATTAAATAAGGTTCTCGTACAATTAATTGAACAAACCATGTTTGTCAATGCCAAGTGTGAAGTAATGTGAAAGAATCAGTATGGAAATATGCTACCAAGTGAAGTGCCTCTTCATACAATGTTTGAAGCTCAAGTGAACGCACTTAGGGAACAATCTTTAACTAGCTATTCCTCTACTCAACTACCTGACAGGATGCTCACTTTGGAGAAGACAATTTAAGAGTTAAAGAAGGAGAATGCTGATCTGAAGGCAAGGTTGGAAAAGGTGGATGAGAAAGTGGAAGTATCTGCTACAACTACTAGTGATGTTATACTCACTCAGCAGCAAATGGTTACATAAATCATAAGGAATTTGAACATTCCTGTAGAGGCTCCAGTGCCAAAAGTCTCTAAGAAGCCTAAGGGGGAGAAGGAGAAAGAAACGGAGAAGGAGAAGAAGGAGGAGAACAGAGGTAAGATGATAGGAAGGCTATTGATCAGAAGCATTTAAGGCTAGCCAAGTCTAAACCAAGGGTTGGAGAGGAGAAGGAAAATGAGGAAATCAAATCCATAAAGCTGCCTGAAGTGGAAATGAAGATGCTGAAGGAAAATCAATGATTATTCAGAGCACTTTTTTTCCAGGGACAATGCTGAGCACTACGCCTATTAGTCAAGTACCTGTGAAGAAAGATGGTAATCCAGTAGTTGTGAAACTGTTGACAGAGGCCAAACTTCGGGAAGTAGCTGAGCTAAATAAATATCATGAATTAACATTCCTGAAGTTTCTTAAAGCCCTTAAGGAGGAAGTCAAAGGAGATCACTTGGAGTACCTCAGATTAATCAAGAGAAAAGTGAACTCATTCACAGTGCTGCGAAAGAAAGTGAACAATGCGTATCTGAAGGAAATAGTTATGGTGTCAAACAAAAAAATTTTGATTTGGCATTTATAATATGACACCTTGGTGAACCTGTAGTACAATGAACTTGATGCAGTTCTCTCCTTGGTTGAAGGAAATGGAGCAAACAACAAGAATACTTTTGATGACCTACTCAATATTCAATCACAAAAGTTGCCTGAAATATGCTCAAAACCTAAAACTGTGACTTACCAGTCTGGAACCAGGCCTTAGGACATAAGTCAGTTGATGTTTCCTAGAGGCTTGACAGTGAACACAAACGTACAATCATTCAAGTCATTAAGAGGATGTAGAAGAAACCAATGTAGTTGACAATAGAGGAAAATGAAGTGTTGAGGACCTTAAAATATTTTGTCAAAGATGGAAATTATCCATCCACAATACCTTCAAGGAAGAAATAAGGGTGGAAAAATTCATCTGTTGTAATTTTTGAATTTTACCAGTAAAAACATTGTTCTTGAAGTTCATACAGTTCTTTAATGTTTTATCTTTTATGTATGGTAGGCTTGTTAGTAAAGTTGAAATAACATTCCTACTCACAATTTGGGGGAAATTGTTAGGCACATGACATGTCTATACCATCATAACAAGCCTACACAAGTGACAATGTCACTTTATATAGCCAAATGGATTCTACCATTTAGAGTACTGATAGATCCCATTGTACTTGTCTTATTACTTCTATTATGTATCTTTTCAAGATTGCTCAATGATTATAATGAGCTTAGGAGTTTCAATGCAACATTTCAGTAAATACTAGCTAGGAATAATTCTTTCTGGAAGAAATGCAATCAAAGATTGTCCAAGCAACAGATTGAAGACCATTTGAAGAAAAGAAGGTTGCAGAAATTTTTTTAAATCAAATATAGTGAAGTCTAGAAGAGCTACGTAGTGAAGTGGTGCAAAGCTATACATCAAAGTGGAGAATATCGTGATGTCCGCTATATCGCGAAGTCAGCATTTAGACTATGTCGTGAAGTCCAGATATCATGAATTCTGAATTTGTACTATATCGCGAAGTCATATGGTGAAGTCAAGGAAATATCAGAGTTCACGATATATTCATTTGGGCAATTTTACTAGAAAACAAATGGAAGTACAATTATGTTATTAAGGGAACAAATCACTGCAGCATCTCGTACATGGAGATGGTCCATGGACAAATGTCAAATCTACAGCTCAACCTGGAGAGAAAGAAAAGGAGACACACAGCTAAATATACGGGAACATACTAACAGAATGAAGATGGTCCCAAGCAAAGTGGTAACGTACCTTCTCAGTATTGGCTAGGACAACTAACTGTAGATGGGTGTGCATAATTTGTTGTAAAATGTATTTTATATATATATATATAGTGCACATCCCATCTTAGTAAGAGCGCGAATAGAGAGATATTTTTGTACTGAGAGTTTTGATTTTTTCTTCTCTGTAAGCAAACTTACTTATTCTTAAGAAAAACCAAGAAAATCAACCTTGATTTTCTTGGAGCTGTAGTAACGATTTAATTTATCAATATAAAGTAAGTTGACCAAATATCTTTGAGTTATTTTTATTGCTTATCATTTCTCATAAGATATTTCCATTCATTTCTCAAATCGAAGAAAATTTTATAACTAGTCATTCACCCCCCTGTGCCTAGTTATTTGATATCCTTGTTTTCTATAAGTGGGCTCGAGTACAAGTAGACCCTAGTTAATATTATGTTTAGCTGTATGAAAAAGTTCATGATTATAATATCATTTAAAACTTTTGATAATTATTATTAAGTAACTTTCCTTCAATGGGGTTAAGCATTAATTTAAGCTACATAACATGTGTTCACATTGACCTTTATGTTCTGAACGACTGAATTTGTGTGAATGGATATATGTGAGTCCTTTATTATGTACAACCAAGTTGGACAAAATGTAAAGAGGGGAATAAAAAGAGAATTACTTCAGCTTGGAGCTCCTTTATTTGGAACTATTTAAGAAGACGCAAATCAATGCTTAAAGAGTAAGTAAAACTATTATTCTTAAAACATATCTGATTTTTTTCTGATGAGATAGTTTCTGCTCCATTATATTTTTATTTCCCTTCTTTCTTGACTTAGTAGTTGAAAAGTATAAAGAAATCAATTCATATATTTAATTCATGTTTTATAGTACAATTTAGTTTATGTAACTTTTACCAGTTGGTGGTTGGTATACTAATTACTAATGTTTAATTCTGTGATTATGTAGAGGGACTTTCAATGAAAGCCTATATCTACAATTCTCATGTCCGAGTCAGAAATAAATTTTGGACGTACTATCGGGGATTATAATGACGGGAGGTATGAAGGTTCACCAATTCTATCATTGAAGGCTGTGACTTTAGAAGACAATGGTACTCCAACCACTCAAGGCTACGCTACCTTTTTTATTTACTAATCAAGCTTTATGTTATTTGTTAGCAAATTTATAATATATCTTCCACTATCTAGTATTTCAATACTTTTGTTCTTTTGAAGTTAGAATTTTTGTACTTTGGAAGTTAGAATTGGGTGTATGTGCCCGGTCTAATTTTCTTTAGTAAGTTTTAAAACTTGTTGGATGCTTGTTGGGTTGAATGCTTGATGCCTCATTTCGAAGGAATCATGTTAAAACAGAACATTTATGTCCAAATTTTTATATTTCAAGTGTTTCATTTGACTACATATGACGTTGCATAAGACAAAAAATGGTGTTACAAATGACAATATGGTGTTGCCAGTGACTAAATTAGGTGTTGCATATGACTAAAATTAGTGTTGCATTACACACTATGGGACCATTGCTGACGTGGCAAAGTGGGCCATGATGCTGATGTGCAAGGTGCGGCCAGCTGCTGACATGGCAAAGTGGGGCCCCTGCTGACGTGGCCCACTACTGACGTGTCAATACGGGGCTCACTGCTAACGTGGCAGATATGGGACCCACTCCTAACATGGCAACGTCGGGACCACTGCTGACCTGGAAAAATGACGCGTCACTTGCCATGTTGGACCCTGTGGTGATGTGGCTTCATGTCTTATACAACACCAAGTGTTGTTGCCATTATATGTGTATATTGTTGTAAAAGAAGCATAATGCATTACTTTTTGGTGTTGCACAAAGCGTTACCTAATGTGTCTACAACCACGCCCATATTAGCAATGCTAGTCTAGTGTTGCCTATTACCTTATACAACACCATTTAGACCTTTTGTTACTACATAGTGGGGGTTGCCTATGTGCACTTATAGCATAGTGAGATCTTTAACTTGTGAAAAAAAATTCAATAGAATCATTACCATGCTCTAACTTGAACAGATCACGCTGGGTGTCATAACATTTTTGTGGCCACTTACAGCTGAAAACTATTCACTACGTTCATTCCATACAGTAAAGGTATTGTCCATATAATTCATACTATTGTTAATATAATCGGAAACTGTATTCATGATCCAATTAATCACCATGTCATTAACACGTTTCCAATAAACATAAAAACACGAATATTTAAAAGGTGTAGTAAACTCACCAGAAACAATTACAAGCTTGTTTTTAGTAGATAATGCAATATGCAAATAACGCTTCTAGGAAGCATAATTCTCAGAACCTAATAGTTTCTTAGATATAAGAATCATTTAGGATATCATTATTATGAAGGTATAATGGATGGGAGTTGTTATCAATGAGTTGTGTATAAGATTGATTTCGTGAATTAAGATCTTGTAGTGAAGTGTTTGCATCAATTAAAGTATTTATATTTGTTTTTGTTGAGTGAGGATTAGATTATGGATTAGCCATGGGTGAATTGACGCCAAGAACAACGTTAGCATACGGAACACGACGAGACATTCAAGGATAAAGAAATGTGATCGGGGGAGATTGTAACAAATTATGGATTACAGCAGAAATCGAAGCAAAACATAATATGAAAAATGTCAAGAAATACTAGATCACGTTAAAATTAAAAAAAAAACTCAACAAAAAAGGTGATAAAACATAAAAAATCAACGAAGAAGGTGATAACACACACAGATCGGAGAGAGAATCAACTGTAATGACGAAGAACATATGCAATGCGGAAAAGAAGCTCTGATACCATATAAAGTTGACAAACCGCCATTAAAACTATAAAGAACAAGCTATTGTACTTACATTTCTTGTATGTATTTATCGAAGAAGAAGTGAGTTTGTTACATATTGTTTCGATTGGTAAAAAAAAAAGAATTGAAAGAATATAGTTGCACTTTTAGACTAATATATACAGATTGCTTTAACAGAAAACCGTTATGATATGATAAGATCTAATCTAACTTTGATAAGAACTTGTGATAAGCAGGTTCAATATGTGATTTTATGAAAGCATGGTGTTCAATTAGTGATAACCAGGCCTTGCAGACTAATTGTAAAGAGACTAATGATTTCACTGGCATGCGTACCAAAATTTCACTGATTAGATCCTCCGTAAGTATCGAATTGGGTCTAATTGGCGTCATTGTAGAGTTTGGGAGTAAGATTTTAGATCAAACTAAACGAAGTCGTTTAATTAAGTGACTCGGTGTTGTGTCGGAAAATGAGTTTCAAATCGCAAGCACACGATTTTACCGTTTTAATATTTGAGATTTTTTCCACGGAGACTATTTAATTTTTCACAAAAATCCTTAATTTTTAATTTTAACGAACTAGAAAATAAAAAATTACAAAATTCCAAATGTAATTCTAAAATTTAAGAAGAAATTACAAAATTTAAGAGAAAATTTATCTAATTTAAACTAATTAATTAATTCTTGAAAATTATTTAAAAAGAGAACTTAAAATTTTATTAATGCAAAAATGAAATATTTTAAAACAAATTTAAATTATTTTTTTAGAAAATTCTAATAATAAACGGGCATGATCCCAACGTAAATAAAGCTACCAAAACAAAACCAACAAATACATACTATATATATTATAATAGCTTGGGAAGGTACCAAAAAATTTCAAACTATTTTTCTTGATTTCTAATTTTTTTTGATTTTTTATTAAATATATGTTTCTTGCATTCAACAATATCTTAATAGTCATTAACTACACCTATTAATTATATATTAAATTTACTCTATTTATTTATATAAAAGTTAAGTAAACTTTTTTTCCCTACTCAGCTCAGTGGACTTTATTTTCGGACAACTATACAATGAACAATGAAATATTAAAACGGTAAAATCATTTATCGATGATAGTAAATGAACAATGATAAGTTATGAAGTATATAGATTTTTCAGTTTAAATCTTAGACTTACTGAGCATGTATATTATAAGAAGAGTGTTGGCTTTTAAAATGTTATTTAGTTATATTTAAATTCTATAATTTTTGATTGAAAAGATTAAGTTCATATGTTAATTGCTATTTTTCATATTTACCATTATTAAAATTTTAGAAATATAATAAAAGCATTCTTCAAACTAATTATCCATATCAATTGTTATAATTATTGAAATAAACCCAAAAATAGCTATCAAATATTTTTTAAATAAGAAAAGTTAATTTTTAATACTATTGTCAGTTTAATTAAGTGCTATATTGATGGCTCTATGCGCTTTTCTCCCAACCGAAGATCGATTTCACCAGCTACATATATTTTTATTATTTTAGTAAACTACAATAAAAAATGATGTACTAGCTCTTGACATATACTTGAAAGTAAAATGAAATCACCTTAATGTTATTCATGTTCAAACTAAAGGATCATTTGTATCTTGTGATCTTAACGTGTTTAATGGTAAATGAGAGACAACTCTGATACATTTCTATTAAAACTTCATTCTTTTTTACATTACTTGGCTAAAAATCCATCATCCAAAATATTGCTAGACAATTTCACAATAGACGGGTGTTAAAAAAACGTATCGAAACTCCCCAACAATTTCATTTACCTTTATATAAATATTATTTGATATTAATTATTGTTATTTGTTAGTTTAAGGTAAAACATGATATCGATATTTCAGACCAATTATTTCTAAAAAAATTGTATAACAAAAATTAGTGTATGTTACATAAAAAATATATAACAAAATTTTGTATTTCCATGTGAACCGCGGTTAATTTAAGGTTTATGCAACATATAACGCACAATTTGTAATTTACAATTTTAATTTTCAAATAAATGATCTATCTTAACAACGTTATCAAATAAATAATTTCTAAAATAAATTTGTGCCGCGCGTATAGCGACTTTATATCCTAGTCAATATGATATAAATCACGATTCCAAACGAAATTCTCAAAATTACTTTAAACACTAAACTAAACTAAAAAATTTAAAAAACTAAAATCCAAACACAATTTTTTAAACTTCTTAAAATATATATTAAACTAGAATACAAAAGCAAAACATAGCTACTCGACTTTAAACATTTTACTTGGTTGACTCAGTGAATTGAATCGGTTACAAACTTAATTGAGACTTAATTGAGGTGGGCGTTGGCAGTAAGGGTGTTGGAAAGGTGTTAGCAAGCCATGTGCCCAAAAATAAGCAAATTAAAAGTAACAAGGGCACGATGATCGTTTTAATATTTTTAAGTTTGTATCACAGAGACTATGTAATTTTTGCAATCCTTAACTTTTAATTAAATCGAATTAAGGAAACTAAAAATAAAAGAGATGATTTATCTAAAAATTAACTCTAACTAAAAATTAATTACAAATTAAAAAGAAATTTTAATTTAATTAACTAATTACCATAACAAAATTATTCTAATTAATTATCCTACTTTAAAAGCAAAAATAAAATGAGAAAAAAGCAAAAATATTATATTTTTAAAGTTTTTTTTAGCGATTTTACTATCTTTTGAAAATGTTTGCAAAAATACGGTTTGCAACCAAAATCAACCACATATGCAACTTCATTTACGTTTTGAAAATTTCTGCAAAAATACGGTTTGGTTGCATTCGAGGTTGAATTTGGTTGCATTTGAGGTTGCTTGGGTTGTAAACCGTATTTTTGCAAAAAATTTTGAAAAATCGTATTTTTGTAAATACCAAATCGATTGGTAAACAGGGAGATGAAAATGGTGAAAGGAGTGATCGGTGGTGGCAATTGCAGCGGTAGAAAAGGCAGGAGGAGTCAAGATGGTAAACAAGAAAATAAGTAAACAAAGAGAAATATAAAACTAAAATGCAGGAGAAAGATTAAAAACAAGGGAAATAAGGTGGAAATTGAAACAACTAATTCAAATAAAAATTTGAGTCTCAAACAAAACTTAAAAACTACTTATAAGAATTAATTAACTATTCAAAATTAAATCATTAAAGAAATGCGTGGAAATTTAAAACTTATTTAAGAAAATCAAATCGAACTAAACCCCAACATGAATAAATTTCAAGACGAAATTTGTCCAGAATAACAAGAACACGCCAGAATAATCAAAGACAATCAAAATCAAGAACAACAATTATATCTAAAAATTTAAGGGCAACTTACCAACACCAACTTGAAAACATGAAATCAAAAACACACACCCATTACACTAACACATTAAACACACACCTATTACTCTAGCATATCAAAACAAACCTAAAATTTAGATATGCACTACTAAACATCAAAATCATCAAAATGAGGAACAAACATGGCATAAAAATCAAATCTTTAACTACTTAAGCACGAAAATCAAGACAAGAACAAAACACAATTATATTAAGGCATCAAACCCAACAATAAAATGAAGATTTAAAGGGGCTAAACATAAAAGTAACTTTAACTAAATCAAGAACAAGGAATTTCAACCAAAGGTGGTAGTACAAAGACTATTTGATCTACCTTTGGGTTTTAGAGAAATTCATAGCCAACTTAAGAAAAGTAGATCTAAGACATGAAAACAAAGGAGAGAGTGATAAAAGAGAAATATTGAACTTTTATAAATAATGAAAGTGCATACAAAGTAAGAAAATTAAAGCTAACCTAAAAGCTATTCTAAAAACTAGGATGATTACAAGAGTGGGGAAATGGATTTATATTTATAAGTGAAAATTAGGGTTTAGGGGTGGGTTTAGGTTGATCCTAGCCATACATTTGGTTTTGGTGTTGTTAAAATCTTAAGGATCATTTTCTCCTCATTAAGTCTTTCAAGAATTTTCTAGAAGTAACCCAAGCCTTCCCTTTTTTCCTCTTTTTTTTTTGCTCTTTGCCCTTTTCCTTTTATTTCTCCCTTTCCTTTATTTTCTTTATTTTTTTGCAAATACCTACAAGAACAAATAATTAATTTATTAAATACGAGAATAAAAATAAGTAAGTATGGAAAAATTGTAAAAATTATGAGAATATCAGCTGTGGCCTGGTGGTTGGAGTGGTGAGTGGGAGATGGGAAGAAAAGAAGTGAAGGTGTGGTGGTCGCTGCGGTGGGCAGTTGTGTGTGTTTAGAGTGGTGAGTGGGAGATGGGAAGAAAAGAAGTGAAGGCGTGGTGGTCACTGCGGTGGGCAATTATGTTGCAGGCAGGCTGGCCCTGAGGGCAAGCAATACAAGGCATGGCATGGGGCATCCATTGTCTAGTGGCAAAATTTTTTTTAAAAAAAAACTAGAGAGTAGTTTAAAGAAACTAATTTTGAAAATTATTTTAAATATTTAAAAGTATAAAAATAAAAAAAAGTTATTAAAAGTTCAATATAAAAAAACATAAATTAATAGCAACTTAAAAAGGAGAATATTTAACCCATTCTTAAGAAATAATTGGGTTGGGCTTGTACTTCTCGCATAGTAAATTGAGAACTATTAACTAAAATTCCAC
>PHNY01234678.1:0-28099 GCA_003724115.2 Anethum foeniculum
TTTTGATCTGAAACTTTGGTTATATCACTAAAATATATTTGTTTGACATCCATACGGTTGGATCGATGATAAATATTTTTAAATTATTTTTAAATATATTTTTTATTTATTTTAAAAAAAAATTTAAATTATTTTCGAGCTTTAACGAGCGAGCTCGAGCCGAGCCGAGCTCGAGCCGAGCTCGAGCCGAGCACTCCAAAACTCGGCTCGAGCTCATTTTGCTTAACGAACACATTTATGTGTTCGAGCTCGAGCTCGAGTTCATGAACGAGCCGAGCTGAACGAGCTCTTAACGAGCCGAGCTCGAGCTTGTTCACGAACAGCTCTGTTCGTGAACNTTCCATTCATACTGAAATCATTTGACGTTGACTGGTCTCCGAGCTCACTTTTTGCATGACAAATTCATAATCACGTATTCATGTTTTTAAAACTGGCCTTTTATAAGAGATCGCTGCAAGCCAACTATTTCGTATATAAATATTATAGCATAATATTTTAAAAAACTAGAAAATAACAAGAATTGGCTCCTCTAAATATTAGGCCACCCTTGGAGTTTTGTTATTGATTCTTTTTAATATGTAACGAAGGACATACGGTAAACACTAATCTTTATGTGTTTTATTTATTTTAGTTAATGTAATTTTTGGGTATATGAGGAGTTCGTCACTATAAATTCAATCAAAATAAGCTAAATTTATTAAAAAAAACCGTTCATTATTTGATTGTTTGAAAAACAATAATTCTTGAGTCTCTAAATTGAATTAATAAGAAAAAAAATTGCATTCTAAAGTTAGAAATTGGAAACATATAATAAGATTTAAAGTTTAAAATATTGTCTTAGTGCCTGTATGAAAAATCTTAAAATAAGTAACTTATAATTTAAAATGAATAAGTAATTTATAAGTGATAAGTAGATAAATGCTTATAAGTTATATAAGTGCTTGGATGATTTTACTTATATTTCAAAATTTATTTTATTTAAATGAAATAAAATAAATAATTTTTAAATATAATTATCTTAATTCGTGAATTTTAAGTTAGAATAATATTTAAAAACTAAATTTAATAAAAAAGCAAAAAATGAAAATAAATCGAGAAAAAGTACGTCGTTACTAATATTCAACTTATTAGCTTATAAATTGTAAGTAACTTATAATGACAAACACTCGTCAAATAATAATGGGCTTATAACTGAATAAGTTAAAATTAGCCAACATACCCTTAGTCTGACATGCCTCCTAAACAAATTTACCTTAGAGCAACTTTAACGTAAACAACCTTGAAGGTTGTTTGTAGCCTCCACCTAATCCAATATACTAATATTTTAATTTTCTTTCTTCCACCTCATCTCTAAACAACTTGTGCTCTAGATTCCTTCCAATGCTAAACAACGGCTATCAATAGCTTCATTTTATTACGGTTTACATTGCTTCTTCATAAAAAGATAGCACTCCAATAAGTGGGGGCCATATTTTAATATTAAAAAATTCTTAGCAACCGTTGTTCAAGTTGAACAACTTTTACAAACAACTCTACAAACAATCTATTACTCCAGTGGTGAACAACTTGACCTAGTCAGCAAACAATCCTCTAAACAACCTGCGTTGTGGTTGCTCTTATGGTGTTGCAACATTGTCATTGTTTTGTCACCCTTCTTGCTTCTGACCTTTTCTTTTCTACCCCATCACTCTTTTCAGTACACGCTTTCCCTTTATTTTCCCATTCGCTTAAAAGTTGATCTTTTGTAGGCCTGATTCAGAGGCTAGATTTGTTAGACCATCTTCGACCAAACTTCAAATTTGCACTTTTGCATCATTTTAGTGTAAAATTCTTCTCCAACCAAACTCTAAAATTTATACCATTTTGGTGTAACACCAAAAATTACACCAAATTTGGTGTCACACCAAATTTTTAGAGTTTTTGTATATGTCAACATTGTCCTTGTACTCTTTACCTAAAACTCCAACCAACTTTATTACTTTTGTACTTTATTTTGTACCTTTAACAATAAAATAACTATATAGTACAAGAATGGTGTAAAATTTAGTGTGACTGAGTTGGAGTTATTTGAAATTGGTGTAATTTTTACACTATTTTGATGTAAAATTCACACTAAAATAGTGTAATGTATTGGAGATGCCCTTAGCCTCAAAATCATCCCACTTTTTATCACAATTGATCAATACAATATGCCAACCGCAAAGGCGCAACTGTAGGTCTATTTCTAATCAATAAGGAATCATGTTTTGAAACCAAAGTAGTGGAATCAAACTCTCTTTTATCATGCCTGTTAATGCATTTTTCTGCATCTAAATTCCCGCGGTTAATCATTACTGAAAACATAATAACATTAAAAACTTCAGATAAATGCAAAAAATTATGGCAAACAAATCTATTAAGTTACTTGGACTTACAAGTCGATGTGTCAAACCACTCTTAATTATACAGAAAATTCATCGTGTTAAACTCAAAGTCTTGTCCAGTAGATATGCAATTTCTACTGCAGGATATGTTCCGATTCTAAATACTATAAAAGCAATCAAATGAAACCCAAAACAATGTGAGTCTAATTCCACTCATGAACACTGCTACTATGGGCATGTTTACAAAGAAATCCGTATTAATGCATGAAACTCAAGGTCAGCTGTGACATACCATCAGAGGCCCCAGCTATTTATCACCACCAATTCCACAAACAAACTACAGGGGTCAATAAAGTATTAAAAGAGCCACCACCTCCGGCTCTGGTTTTCTCTTTGGCTGTGGCTTTGGCTGTGAGGGGCGGATAGCTGGTCGTGATTTAGACGTTCTACATGGTTATCTTGACGAATTGGTTCCCGTCCCTCTGTAAGAGGACTGCCTAACCACATTACCAGGACTATACCCACAAGACTGATGATAGGAGCAGCAGCAGCCAAAAGCCATCTCCTCCTCAAATTTTGCCTACTAGAACACTCCAAGGCATGAGCTTCAGTCGCCAGAACCCTCTGCTCTGCAGTACGACGAATAAATTCAGAATCTTCGTCTGTTTCACTATTTATATTAGATATGTCTGAGGAACCATCATCATTTATGCTGGTCTGTGAAACTTCCTGAACCACCAAACCTCTGAGGGTGCTCCGAGCACAATCTTTGTCATCAGTTGGAAGTTCAAATCGACAAAGTGGGCATGTGCTTCGAGCACTTAACCATGGTAAAATACAGAAATTATGATAAAGGTGAGAACAAGGAAGTTGGTTCACAACAGTGCCAGCAGTTAGAGAATCTTTGCAGATTGCACATACCAAACCATCCTGCTTCTCTTGGTCATCGCTAATGACCAGACTTGGGAGACTTTTTACATAAGAGACAGCTGCAGGAGGTGCTCCTCGTCTTGAACCATCAGTGTCAGCAAGATTCTCAATCAGTTCCTCAAAGCCCCTGGCATCAAGAAAGTTGCTGGGATTCCCATCATAATAGTGCAACTCTGAATCCTCCAAATTTGGGAATGTGCCGGGCATGTCTGCCCGTCTTCTCTCTCTGATTCGAAAATCAGATTCAGGAGAACGAAATGGTCTGTGCCAACGTGACGGTAAAGGAAGGTGAAGTCTTACTCCTAAAGAGTGTGCTGTATTTCCCCCAGGATCACCTTCTTCCCATTCATTGTCATGATCATCTTCACCTACTTCATCCTGGTCATCTGAGTTCCAATGGTAAACCCCAGCATGCATAGGGTCAATATCGGTATCATTGTCAAGAAAATTTCCGGCACCAGGATGGAAAAAAAAGTCACTGTCCATAATACTGTGACCATCCGCAGAAGCATCAGATTCTTCTCCATAACCACTCATCGAAATAAACCCGCTAAAGCTGACATTTGATTCACTCTCCCCATACAGAGAATCAACACCATCACTTTCTGTATCAGAAAGTACCCTCCTCCATCTACCAGATCCAATCGGAGTAGTCCGAGAACTTGTACGCTGCAATGATCTCCCTCCAGCCGTATCAACAGATTGAGTGTCATGCTCATGAGTATTTTGCTGCCTTTGCCTTGACAAATTAATCATACTTGTGAATTGTTGTGAGAACAGAGTGTCTATGGACTCAGAACTATTGTACCTTGCCCTTCTAACTCTGGTTGTCCGCCTCCTATGATTACCTCGTATGGGTGTTCCAAGCTCCTCTAGCAACAACACCTTACAATCACCACATACATTTATATCTTCAAAATCACCAGCTGCATTATTAAAAGAAACAACCCTTTGGCACCATGCACATGCATCTAGTATGGAGGTTCCATCAGTTGCGTCAATGTGAGTGGATTCAGGTGATTCTCGATGAACACTGTTCAAGTCTGCTTCCATCTAAGACTGCAACAAAGAGAATTAGCATTGAAAAAACAAAGAGGACGCACTGTGCAGTGAACAATAGCATATACAAATAACCAACTGATTATAATATTAGGAACAATACTCAATATTCAGTCAGAGTGTAGAGCAATATGATATAAAACCCATATATATAGGAATCCCAAAGCATAATATAGGCATCACTAGATCCTCCACTCACAGTCCAGATATTAAGAGCCGTACATGGGAGATCCCACATTAGAAAATAAAGGGGGTAATAAGTAATATATGATTAAGAATAGAGTAGAAGGGGAAATAATACTGGCAAATTGGAGTGGAAGGGGAAAATACAGGAGGCAACTGGTAAACTATAATCACATGAACCTATCACACCTTTGTAAATTAGAATTTAGATGAACAACATGTTATGACTTAAACTAACACCTCAAAAATTGTTAAATGCACGGTAAGTGATATACAACTGCTCTCACATGGAATCTGAGTTCATGTTTTGATATGCAACTGCACTAAAAGAGAGTCATTTTACCACGAATAGGCTGGGATAGACCTTAACCGGCTTTTACTTAATAAATTTATGCCTATTAAATCCAAACCAGATTCTGGAATTTTTTTAATAGCTGTTTCTTCCTCTTCCAACATTTATATGCAGGCTGCAGCTCATCTTGCTTAAACTCTTTCAATTTTCTCTTCTAAACTATCTAGTTCTCTTTTCGTTTGCATATGTTCCACAAGTTAAAAAATATAACGCTATCCCCTAGTGGTAGACTGAGTTTCTGAGGTATTAACTCCTATAATATATACATTTTCCTGAAAGGTGGTGTTGAGCATTCTGACACGATCACCAAGTAACAGTCTCTTGCAGGGTGTTGCTCATGTACCTCAGATACCGCTAGATGCATTAGTTGGCACTCCCAGCTTAGCCACTAAACTCTGTGCTTAATAGGCAAAATTCAAAGATGATTTGGTTTCTAATAAAAACATAAATAGATACTGCATTCGTTACCCACAAATTTCTATGGAGGATAGAAACTGTACATCTATTTTGTGACCTATAGAAAAAGAAATGAAAGAACAACTAACGATTTGCCCGTAATAGGGTAAGTCAGAGACAAGGTGCAAGTATCTATTTTGTGATGACCTAAAATTCTATTCATGTACTTGCAGCATAAAAGTGAGTGTCAAAGAACTATTTTACCTCTTATTGCATATTAAGTCCTATATATAATTAGTACTTAGAAACGTGCGATATATCTGAAGTTCTTGCTCTTCTAACATGATTTGACTTTATTCTTCTTGTACCAATAGTATCTACTTGATTTGTAATCTTACCATTTCACTGCATTCTTGTTCAGAAAAAACAGATCCATGTGCTGATTTACTGGATGGCTTCAGAGGTTTCAAAAAGTCTTAACAACATCCTACATATTAAAGTCTCCAAAGCTTTTGTGGAGACCAAAGTGTGAAGGAGATGAATGATCCATTTGTGTTGAATTGGAGACTCTGTACTAGGAATCTCAGGTATCTAATTTGGGCGTTGTCAAGGAATTTGATCTAATTTGGGCGTTGTCAAGGAATTTGAAGACAATCCCAAAGGTTGAAGCTTCTTCTTTCAATTCAGCGATTTTCAATCAAGAAAATCTCTGATGCTTTACAAATTGTAACATAAAACCAAAAATTGTGTTCTTCTAGATGCGATAAAAGACATTCAACTTCCACCAAATGACCACCTTACATTCATGGTTCATCATCATCACCACTAAATTATTTTAGAAAAATGATACCGCTAGTTTCAGAACATCGACAAGTGATAGTAGTTGGTAATGAGGATAACCTTTTTGGTTTGGTTAGTCGAATCAAGAACACTCATAGACATACTGCACTAGCATTTTTCCACATAAGGTCACGAATAACCTATTACTAAATTCTTGATTCAAAGTTCAATTTCTTTTAACTATTTGCTATCGTGCCTTCCGATTCTACATCAAGTTCCCAACAACAAAATCTCATACAACTTTAACAGTGCAAACTAAATAAACACAACACCCCAAAACACCATCTTTCAAACTCACAAAACTCATCTGAAGCTCACAAGTACATAATCACACACAAAGATCAAAACTTTAAATAAACCCATTTGAAAAACACAAAAAAAATTACAAACCCATATACAATGAGCACAAAAGATATGATTTCAACAACTTTTAAGTGATGGGTCATCATCAAGAATCACAAAATTTACAGTAAACAAAACAAATCAAGAAACTAAAAAGACAGTACAAAAAATTCAGAAAAAAAACTGTATAATACCTGAGAGATGAATAAATTGATCAGATTACAAGAAAGAATCAAGCTTGAAGAAGGATGATGATATTAATTAAAGTTATAGTGGGTGAGCACTCAGTAGAGCTAGGGTTTGCTTGATTTAAAATGTTAGGTAGCATATATATTCTACAAAATCAAGAACAGATCTTTGGAAAAAGCTTGCAACTTTAAATACATATACTTACACAGTTACACTGTATGCATTTATAATTTGCAGCTCAGAGTCTCAAAGGCAATCCAGTCAAATCTGCACATCTGCTCAATTAAGTGATGATCAATTTTAGTTGTATTTTTTTGAAAAAACTAAATCGATAATTTTATTTTTTTCTTTGGATATTTCTATTTAATGTTTATAAAATAAATTCTATTATGCAACAGAAATTTTTAAAAATTGCAAAATCATATATCTTAAAATCTAAAATGCAGCCCGGATATAGATTTGTTTAAAAAAAAACTCTGATGTAACTTCTGCTTCGTGAATTTATTTTTACTTGAATTTACTTCAAAAATTATTCCTCAAACCAATTATAAAAGATACTCAAATCAATTATAAAAGATGTATAAATAGAACGGTTTGATATAAGATTTAAAGAGAAAAATTTAGAAAATGAATACCAGAGAAAAGTAAATATGATATTAAAGTAATAGATACCGTTATCTCATGCCTTATTTAACATACTGATATTTCAATGGTCACGACTAAACTCGTTTATTTTTAGCGAAAGTTAATCCCTTTTTCTTGATCAATTTTCGCGGAAAGACGATTTTCCTTATTGCGAAAAATAAGAAATATAATTTAATAATTAAAATTGAAAAAAAACCTAGACATAATCAAATTATGCATTAAAATTTATACTAGGTGAAAAAAGAATAATAAGCGGTAACTAAAATAAATAATAACTAAAAAATAATTATAAACAGTAAATAAATTTTTTAAAATTTAAATATATTATATGAAATATAAATTTATAACTTTTTGCTTGCAAAAAAATGTGGCAAAATTCAATAAAAGACTATAACACCACTACTCAAACGTAGAGTAAAGCACGGTTGACAGTTTTTCGAGAATACCGAAATTGGAATGACATAATCTCAGTTTTTAAAATTGAAAACTGGATTTCAGTTGCAATTTTGGTTTGAAAAATCTCGGCTCAGTTACAATTAGATCGGTTTCGGTTTTAAAATCGTATCACACAAATTACTCTAAGCTAGGCATTTTACTGTAAGATTATTTTTTACTCTGTCCTTAAGTACTATTAAGTACTAGCATAATAACCCGTGCGAGGGACGATTCATTTTATAGATTTATGTTTTTATAATACTAGTAAATGTTCTCGATTGTTTGTTTATTAATAAAATTTTGTAATATCGTAAGTGTACCTCATATAAGTTGATTGATTATCAATGTGTATGATTTCTATGTAAAATTTTAATTTAATTACTAATATATATTTGCATGTAATTCAATGAGTACAAGTTTTAATACATATAATTAACTAGCTAATATGTTCCCATGAAATAATACAAAAAAAAAAAAAAAAATCCATCCAGGGCAGGACGAAACCAACCAAAAATTAAAAAAATTTAAATTAAATCAAGCTTCCTACTGAGGGACTGATCGTTGCTAAACCGCATAGTATCTCCAACTAAAAATCTACTACGCTCTAGAGGAGATCTTTTCAATATTCGAAACTTTTCATCCCGTAAAACCCCTTCATTTGATAATCAATATGTAGCACGGTTACCCATTTGATATATACGATATATCGTCACCATCCAGTCTGAACTTCTAATCAAATTGCGACAATAGTTAAGATCATTAGCACGTTAGTTATGTCATTATCATTTTGTTTAAGAATTTGCAAACAAGTCAGATTATCAAGATGAACTTTCAAATGCTTTATTTGAAAATCTCTTGCTAACTCAAGAACTTTGGTTATGGATAATACTTCTACCCTAAAAACTGTGTAGTGACTAAAGTTTGTCAAGAAAAATGAGAAAGACGTTCCCATATGATCTTGTATAATTAGTCCACCACATGGAAGAGCATGAGAAAGCATGAGATCACTTTATAGATCTTGAGAACATACCACCCTTCTTACCGGATATTCCAAGTCAAATAATATATATGCATTCTATATTCTAATAATAGTGGTGTTGAATGTTTAAATATTTGTCAGAATTTTATAATTATCATATGCAAATATCTATTTAAAAATATCAAAAGGTGAATAATGTGAGAACTTTAATTGATCAGGCTTTCAATATTTTTTTGTACAAATATTAATTGTTTTATTGATTTCTAAATTTTTTATTCCAAGAAGTTATCTTGATTGTGAGTAATATTCCTTTATTATTAATATATTCAATATTATTTTGTTAATATAAAAAATTGTTCAAAATTCTAGTTTCTTGTCTTGTCCACTTGGTCGAGATATTAATATTTATAATCAATCTAAGATAAAAAAATCTCAAGGGTGTAACAAGAATAGTATTTTAATAATTAACATAATTTGTTTTGCCTTTAGTATTTTTCATAAATTTCATATACTTAAGTCCCTACATGAATCACATCACCTCAATATTTAAGCACATTTAACTTTAAAATCATCATTCCTAAAAAATTATTTCGTCCAAAAGATATATAATCATCGTGATGATCTAAATGAAAAAATGTATTATGTCGTATGAGTAATATAAATATATATTTATTTCGACAAATTAATCATTATATACAATCTAGTATACTATTCACCAATAATTGTAAAAATAGTATTAATAAATAACTTTATAATCTTATATTTCGTTTAAATATTATTTGTCATTATTATTTCAATACTCACTATTCCCCAATTTATTAGTCATATCCATTTTTATAATCAAAGTGACTTAATTTTTTATTGAAATTTTTTTTAATGATATATGTTAAACCCAATATGTATTTAATATTTTCTAATGATATTATTTTTTTAATTATTTCGATCACATGCAATATGAATATTTATCCAAAGCTAGCTGAATTTGAACATAAAAAAATCAAAGAAAACAGGTAATCGGGACAGAAGAGTAGTAACTTCAATTATTTAGAAATATATATATATATATGTATCTAAATAAATAAATATGAAAAAAAATTATGATTTAAAAATATTATTCTATAAGTTGCAATAATAAAATATCAAATTTTACTTTCATGGTATATATACATATTAAGCGCATGACTAAAAAAACAAATGGTGTAGTGGCATAGTGGTCTTGAATTGTGTAAGTAAATGGTTGGACTCATGTTCAAATCTCATTAACTACATTTTTTTAATGTAATAAAAACACAGGAAAATCAGTCATTACACATGAATAAAATGTCTCACTAATTTTATAGGGGTTAAATATCAAAGTGACCACTGAAGTGAAGGTCATATATCACTTTAATCACTAATCTTAACGACATATCATTTGAATCATTAACGTCATAATAAGTATCAAACACATATCTCAAAATATGTACTCGAGAGTTAAAAATTATTTTTACAGAGTTCCACACATTTTTCTTGAATGCTACCACAACAAAATGAAAAGTTATGAATTTTGGTATTTAAGATAATAAATCTAGATTTTTTTAAAATTTATATACTAACTATTTTTATTTTTTAAAAAATAACTACAAAATTAAAAATAAATAGTAGATACATTTAAAAAATCTAAATATATTATCTAAAATACTAGAATTCATAACTTTTCATTTGGTTGTAGCAGCATTCAAGAAAAATGTATAGAATTCCATTAAAATAAATTTTAGTTCTTAAGCACATTTTTAAAGGTATCTGTTTGATATTTAGTTTAACTTTAGTGATTCAAATGATATCCCGTTAAGTTTGATGACTAGATTGATATATGACTTTCAATTGAGTGGTCACTTTGATATTTAATCCAATATTATGATCATGTTGGACTATTATATATAATAGAGATTGACTCTCATATGAATGAGCATAACATATTTTAATATAATAAAAATATGAGCAAATTCGTCATTTCACATGAATAAAATGTCTCATTAATTTTATGGTTATGTTGGGTTATTATATACAGAAGATATTGACTTTCAAGATGAATGAGCATTTCATTACTGCCAGAGAAATGTAATATTTGTAAAGTTTATTGAAACCTATGTAACACCTTGAAAAACAACAGTTACACATTTCATTACTTTTGTAATAAATTTCTTATAACAAAAAAGAATATGAAGAGCTAAACTACACTGTGATTCTTCTGTGCTATTAGAAAAGCTAACCACTCACCTCTTTCACTAACATTTTTAAGGACAACTACTTTCTTCTTAATAAAACACTAAAAGAAGATCCCAATAAACATCAGAGTTAAGATAAACAATGATGCAACTATCTTCGAGCCTACTAATTGCTATAATTATGTTTTTGTAGTTAGTAACCATTAAGGAGATTTAGTTGAAGCAAAGTCACAATGTTTGCAAGGTTTGATCAATCCAGATTTAGCTTCAGCGTTTAGCATCAGAGAAGCACTAAGCTGGGTGAAAGACCAAAACCAAGAAAATGCGGAGATTGAATCAGACGGTCTGCAAATTATTCAGGCCATCCGCAGTTCTGTCTGCAAATTATTCAGGCCATCCCCGATTCCTTCTCAGGCTTCTCTTCTCTAGGAAGGGTGGTTGAGGAGTGCAGAACATTGCTTGCTAAAGCTCATAAACAAAATGTGATTATTAAATTTGTTAAGCGATCTGCGAATAGGGTAGCTCACTATTTAGTAAGATACAACTGTTCTGTACCTCATCATAGATGGAGGAGGGTGAAAACCATCCAAATTTTATCTCTATAATGTTAAATGAGTTAAGAAGTTAATGAAATCATTTTATTTCATGACAAGGAAAAAAATACTAAGGGAAGTAGAACCGGTCTGTAAAGTAATTAAAAAATATATATTTACCTCATCCTTGGCCAGTTAGCCTTATTAGTTATTAATATTATAAGGCTGAAGACCAAGTATAAAATAAATAATATATTATTTATTTATTTTAATAGTTGGATCGGATAGGGTTTTTTCGGTTTGATTTCAACTAAAAACCGAAATCGTATGGTCAATTTTGGTTTTCAATTTTTTGATTTTGATTTCGGCTCGATTTTTTATGATTTGATTTTTGACGGTTTCAAATTCGGTTTCAAATTTATTTGATTTTTTTCTCAACCCTGCCCAAACTCATATGTGAACGATCCAAGTGATGTTTGATATTTATGGTGACCAGTCAATACCCCAATCCCGATTATCATAGACTTTCATCGATAACCAGTGTAAGTGTGCAAGTATGGTATAATGTCATTGGTAACAAAAGAAACATGGAAATAATACTACCTACGAATGCGGGAAGAGAGGCAGGGGAGGGACAGTTATTATTTCTATGGCATTGTACGTGTGTGTGCATGTCATGTTTCTCCATTCATCGTAACATAAAAAAAGGGGAATATTAATTGGAAATAAAAAATATTTTCATTCACAAACATCAATCTCAATCTCCATCCCTGTTATTCCTTCTTCTTCTTTACCCCTGTTTGCTACATTCCGGTGGTGATACTTTGCGGCGAACTGCTGCTGCTGTTCTTCATGGTGGTGGTGGTGGTCGTGAACGTAATACATTACCTATAAATTTTATTTATAGAGAGAAATATTTTGATGGCTTTTAGAAGAAGGCAAATAATTACCAGGACATCATATAAGGATGATGATGATGATGATGATCCTACCTCCGCTTCTTCTTCGTCTTCGTCTCTCACTGCTCAGGCCATCAGAGCTGCTCGTTGCGACTCTTCTTTTTCTCCTCGATCGCCTCAGGTACTATTCTGCTGTCTTCACTTAATAAACGCATGTTTCTGATAGGTGTTTATTTTTCTAATTGGAATTTGAAAAGAAAGTACTAATAATTGCCAATTAGGCACGTAGAATCTCATGCTCCGTCTGGTTAGAATGAATGCAATGTTAAAGGAAATAGATGAAGAATTGCGAGAAATGGAAAAAAGGATGCCAGAGAGGCATCTGCATAGAATTTCATGCTTCGTGTGGTTAGAACGAATGGAATGTTAGAGGAAATAAATAAAAAGGTTCGTGCCCTTAGAATGAATGGAATGTTGGAGGAAATAAATAAAAAGGAGGCCAGATAGGCATTGCGTGAGTATTAATATCTTTGTAGTAATTGATTTCTACCGAGAAAACAGCAAAAGAGTAAAGGTTTATGGATAGAATGAGCAGAGAAATGAGTATCATATTAATTTTAAATTTTGTAAAATCGAGTTTTAGGTTAAACCAACATGAAAAGAATGTTAATTATGATTATTCACTTACAGAGCATGCAAGTTTCGAACCAGTTTCTTCAACATAATAGTTTTCTTATTAGTTCAGAAGCTGTTTTTAATCACTTCTTTGTCTTCTGATATGTATATGATAGGGGCCTACCTATGATTATAGATCATTAAAAACTACAAATGATCAAGCAGGAGGGTTCTGGAATGTTCTAGCAAGGACAGCTAAATCAGTTATTGATGAAGATAGCAGTCCTAAACAATATATGAGGACTAATCAGATGGCATATAACTCTACTTACTTTACAAATGACCAGGTGAATGCTTTTGTCCAGTGTTTCTGACAGATAAGCAGCAGTGAATTGATTTTTTTTTTTTTCCCTAAAAATGTTAAAAATCATTTGTGTATTCTAAAGTACTGTGTTGTTGTCTGTCGATGCAATTTGTATGTAGTAGCCATGCTCGTTAGATTCATTCATTATTGTGTGAAGAGCTTTTTGTTACTGTTTTCCTCTTCTAAATGCCCCTTCTCTTCTTTCTGGATATCAGCATTATCACTCGCGTCTATCAAATGAGAAGTCGAGGCCAGTGGACAGTCCTACTCTTCGGAAAGGCTTAGATGCCCTCACATCCTCTTTTAATCAGATTAGCAGCACCACTGGAAATGCCCTGGAGGTAAACATTGGAAACTAAGAAAATAGACTGAGCAATTATATTCGGCTGTTGGTTATCAGTGACAGAAACAAATAGTTTCTGGAGTCAAGAAACATAAACAATCTTGCACATATGTCTTTCTTTCCAGGAAGGCCGAAATAAGGTGGATAGCAAGACTTCAGATATTCTTCAAGAATCACGGAGTATGCAGGTTCGAAGAAAAGGAACCAGTCCAGAGATTCAGGCATCTGGCATCCGTAATTCAGGGCAGGAACCACTGATAAACTCTGCACAACCACGGGTGCAGTCAAACCAACAAACTCAACTCAAGGCATCTCGGGACGTAAGATTTTTTACTGTGAAATGATGATTTTTGCCTCAATAATTTTGTAACCAAAGTTAAACGAATACATTCCTGACCAAAAAAAATAAGTAAAAGGAACACATCAGCAGTATAATTTGTGACGTCCTGCAGTAGCATTTTCACCTAAATGTACTGGCCATATTTATACAATACTAGTGCTTAGATGCTGAGTGAAGCCATTAGATGGATTGTTATTTTTTTTGCTTGTAGTGACAAGAATTGAGGGCCTGATAAGAGTCTATATTTTAGAAAAGATCACGTCCTTATGTCAAGTCAACTAGTAGTCATCTTGTGCACCTCCTGCTTATTTCTCCTTGCTAGGAGAAAGCAATGATACAATTTATTTTGGTTTATAGGTGGCGATGGCGACAGCTGCAAAGGCAAAACTACTGCTTCGGGAGCTGAAAACTACCAAAGAAGATCTAGCTTTCTCTAAGCAACGGTGTGCTCAACTAGAAGAAGAAAATAAAAAGCTGAGAGAGGCTTATGACAAGGGTGATCATCCTGCAGATGATGACATGGTATTTACGTTTCCACTTTGCAATTTTTTTTCTTTATCATATATGATTAGTATGAATGTAATTTATATAAGATAGGGTAACTCACTGTCACTCTAACTCACAACATGAATCTTGCATAATTAAACTTGCTTGTCAAACGAGCTTTTAGATGATATTTCTTAGGCTTATAAATAATATTGAAGATGGTTTACGTTGTGAATCTCAGATTCGTCTTCAACTTGAGGCACTCTTGGCAGAAAAGGCTCGTTTGGCCCATGAGAATTCAGTTATTTCTCGTGAGAATCGCTTCTTGAGGGAAGTTGTTGAATATCACCAACTCACGATGCAGGATGTTGTGTATCTGGATGAAGGAATGGAAGAGGTTTACCCCATACCTTCTGTCTCCAGGAGGCCTTCAGTTTCCCCACCACGGCTTCAATCCCTAACACCGGAGAAATCACCATCTAGAAGCTCTGCAGTTTCCAATAAAAGCTCTCATGGTCCTTTGCAATTGCAGGCAGTAGCAGAAGTAGTAGAGAATGAAGCCCCACCAGATTCCACTAGTCCGGTTTCCTCCCCAGAAACTGCAAAAGAACCACCAAATTCTTTGTCTGCCTAATTTTAGCCATCTTTCATTTTTCCTTTTCTTTGTAGCATAACAAGTTATAGTTTAGTTTTTCTTCTTGGGGATGGAGTGTGCTTGAAGCTTATATATGGCCGCCCTTCTAGCAAATTGTGAGCATGCTTGTGTTTGTTAACCTTCTGTGTCAATTATATAAGTAAAAGAGAGGTCCAGTTCTGCGCCACTTGGATTACAGTATTCAAACACTTCACCAACCTGCACTAATCTGTTCACTCGAGATATCTGGTTCAAAACATACTCTCTATCAGGGACGTAAACCAGCAGTATCTTCTCGAGCTCAGATTAGTATTTTTCTTTATCAAATTGAGCGGAACTGAGTTATTCTAGCAAACCATTACTTTTATTGATCTCCTGTTTACTGAAGAACGGCTCAGTTCAATATTTCGAGGCTAATCAAATTATTAACCGTATATACATCTTGCTATGGCACGACTACAAACTCAGCCTGTGTAACCCCATATATAGTTGAATTGAAAATTTACAATGAGCTTAATCAGCCGAGAGTGGTAAAAGAGTTGTCCAACTCACTAAGCAGCCTTATCACCATCTGTGTAGTCTAATTCAGATATGCATTTTTTTTTTCCTTTTTCGATAAATTAGCAGCACTGGTTACTAGGCAAAATCAATTTTAACTTCACCATTTATGTTTTTTTTTTAAATTTAAATAATAAAATAAAGTTTCCATTGTCGTACTTTCATTCAAGCTTTCTGTCCAGTGGAGGGTTTTGAGGGTGTACAATCCACAAATACACCTCAAGTTTCTTTAAAGTATGTTCATGTTCACCCGCAGCCCGATGTGATAACCTAGTGATAAAGGCTTATCACTTGTCATTTCAGATTCTGGTTTGATTCTCGCTCATCCCAGAATTTAGATAAGAACGGATACTTATTAGTTTATATGTTATATCTAAAAAATATAGGTTGGCGGAAAAATGTAATGTATAGAAAAAAATTTCATAGTGTCGTAATTAGAAGATAACGAAGACTATTTTAAGCTCATGGCACCCAATGGCAGAGTCAAAATGAACTAAAAACTTTATAAAAAGAATGCAATTTTAATATAGTAGTTATATACACACACTTAATCTTTTCATCTTCATAATAAATACAAGGAAGAACATTTACAGATATAGCACAAATATAGTGCATTATATGAAGCAATCTACAGTTGACTATTTTTTAAACTAACACAATCTGTACATCACTTCATGCTACTACATAATGAGATGTTCAAGAGAAGTGTGATTCAGAGGAAGTCCTTCCACGAAAAATGTCTCTCAGTTTTGGAAACAAGCAATTTCAGGATAATTGAAAGAATAGACTCGTGGATCCATCGGCAAATGATCTAAGTTCTGCAGATTTCACTAAAGCCCTGCATAGGGGGCACGTTCTTTCTCTCTCAAACCTGGAACAGAAAATAATCTGTCAATAGGGGATCAAGATCCATGCAAGCAGTTTACAATTATAATTTAGACTCTAGCCAACTTGCTTGAAGCACTATATGATATTGGTCCCTCCATAAAGTACGAGATTTCTTTTGTTCTCGCTTTATCTAATGGATTTCATTCGTGAAAGAATGCAAAAACATAATTTATATTCAAATAGATAAAGATACACAGTCCAGTATGTTGCATTACATAGACCTGATAATTAAGAAATTCGAGTCTTCCAGTTTTCCAACATCCCGAAAGAACTAAAGCAAGTTATATATGCAAGGGTAATGTGATCAAGTCTTCTGTGTTGAATAACATTCCATAGAACCGAGCAATATGTCTTCCAGACATGTACTTAACTAATTTAGGTGCACATAATAGAGATCTAAATACAGGTAAAAAGCTTTAAAACTAACCACTCAGACACACAGTCTTCGCAAAATATGTGGTTACAACGTAGTAAGATTGGGGCATTCATCTTTTCCTGGCAAATAGCACACAAATCTCCAGCTGCACTGACCTGTTTTTAGTAAATTAGCATATAGGCATAAACAAGTCGTAAAAATCCCATTAAAGGTACTTCAACAATGTACACAAGTTAGGATCAATAGCCATTTTCGTCAAGAAACACATTCATATTTTTCTCAACCAATCTGAAAACCATATTTTTTTTACTAAGTACTGTTAAAATACACTACAATAAGTTCACAACATGCAAGTACAATACTTTTAGTTATTAAACATTTAATCACCATGGTGTGAGTTCAAGAAACTTATTTTATAGACAAGGCTTTATAAAAACTTAAATAACCTGTTTGCAGATAAAACCATCCATAGGAGTAATACCTAAATGGGGCAAATGAGATGGATAATAGTCGTGGTTAAAAACACATGCACGAACAACCTCATTAACAGGAGGAAGTAGCCTGATGGCGAAGACCAAGCCCCTGTGACCCATTCTTTTTCATTCTCGTGTTTTGAATACTTGCTATATTAGGAAAACATTACAGGGCTAATAAAAATAATGTAATAGGGATCTAAACTTGGTCCCAAGTCATATGACACTAACTTTTTAAGAACTGGAATGAAAAACTGCTTTGTAGTATGGTGTTTTTGGCTCTAATTATCTACCACCAGCACATTGATACTGTATAGAGGATTTCTGTATCATAAATAGTGAAGTAGAAACTGATTTTTGGAACACAACATAAGCGGTCTTATGTGACAAAAGACAGTAGTGCACCTGCTCCGATGTAGCATAAGTTCCATACTGAATCTCTGTGCGAAACAAAGCCTTCAAAGAAGCAAAGAGATATTGAACCTGAGGAAAACCCAAAGAAGGATGGCATAGATATATACTAAACATTAGTTGCCCAATTTGTTACTTTTACATATACTAGATATAATCAAAACAAGAACAAGATAAAAGAAAACAAAGGATTACTCAATACATCAAACACAAAGAGAATCATACCTTCTCAACAATAGATATGAGCTTAAAAGTCAAGTACAGCCCCGCAATTAGAGATGAAAAGAGGCTTCCATATTCATTGTTTGAAAAGAAACGGTACCAAACTGGAGCCGGAAGCAAAGCACGGTATAGCAGTACAAAATACTCGACTAGAGTAAGCATTTGCCCCTTGAAAAACATTTACAATTAGAAAAGGAATAGAATCTGCAGAGAGGTAATTTCTTGTATGAAGTTCTTCTATAATTTTTTTTTACTATGTGGTGATCCTAACATAAATATTTTTTGGTTCTTCGTTTTGAGCGTACATTGCCTCACCTGCCTACGGTACTTTCTACCCCTGCTATTTTTGTAGTACATCAATATGCTACACTTGATAACCATTGCTGCCTGACGAACCAATGCATCTGAAACAAAACAAATTATGATGATATATCTAGTGGCAAATAATAAGGTTACTCATATCAACATAACAATGCGTTCTTTCTCCTATCAGGTGGAGAAAACAGAAGAAATTAAAAAGAACGCGTTATAAGCATAATCTAGTTCTATACAATTTGCAAGAGATACTAAGAAATTTCCATGATTTTGTTAAAAAGTCTCAGGTGTTTAAATTCAGTAGACAAATACGCAAACAATGGAAATACAAGTTTTCAACATTTCAAACAGCTCAGATTACTCTGTTTGATTAGATAGCACAATATGCAGTATAAAATTAGGTAACTTCAAATGTAATAGATAGTTCAAAAAACGTACCAACTGTTTCGGCAAATAGAATGGAAAAAGGCTAAGAAAATATGAAGAGGAAGAGAAGTATGAATAAGGTATGCTGAAGGGTATAACAGTTTGCAAATTCTGTGATAACTACACATTCAAACGTTAATGTGTTACAAAGATATGGATAATAAGACACTAAAAACACGATGGACGTGTTGGAAAAAATGCCTCTTGTTTTGCACATAAAAATTACACCCATTCTATCTCGATCATGTTTGGTGCACATTAAAACCTACTTATATTCTGATTGTGTTTAGGAAATACTTATCAGATATATTTTACAGGTACGTCCAATCAAATTTTAAATACAATGTGCGAGTAAAAATGCTGTTGCATAATTTCAATACTGCCGCAAACATTTGACAAAGAAGGTCCACTAAATTTTTGATAGAAGGTGACTACTTGGAATGTTGGTGGCAGTAAAAGGGAGTAAAGCTTCATAAGACTAACCATAAAGAACAAAGGATTATTACTTAACAAAAGAGAAAGAACAAAGGATGCAGTAAATAGATTATAAAGTCCCTCAAATAATCAACATAGTTAGTGTTAATGTTTAAAACCTACTTCTATATGAGATCTTTTACTCCTTAACAACAAAATGATCGCAAATCCAAAGCTCAACTGTGATGTACATAATAACAAGGACTTACCATTCACCATAATGATAAAAATAGCATGCCAAAAGGGCGGTATAGCTTTGGGGGGAATCATGACTAATGAATACGAAAGGTCAGTCCAATACCACCAATATACGATTATCACATGTAGAGCGAACAGAAATGAGATGCCAGATAAAGTTGAATATTTCCTCTCTCCCTGCAGACAATAGTTAAATCCAAGATTATTGTTTCAGTTTGCAGACACATAAAGTTTATCTAAACAAACTTACTCTATATGTAAAGGAATACGGATAATAACTACACCTTTAGAGATGTCTGCTTTCGTAGAATATCATTCGATTTGAACATAAAGGCAGCAACCCAGATTGTAAGAAGGAAGCCTGCAAGCCATTTTAATAATATTGAAACCAAAAGATTATATAAAACAATTATGTAAATATGCAAACAGATAAAATTTTGATTGAAAACAATTCTTTGTGTAAGAAACAAGTGAAACTCAAATGGCATAATTCTGAGAATACGTGTGGCAACAAAATATAAGACCAAGCATTCAATTGACTTTTTAACAGGAACTACCAGCCAAATCACATGACTAGCTATAGCAAGTCAAGAACCACCATCTTATAGAAAGAAAGATTCATTTTCAACATCAGGCATTGAGTGAATCACTTAATGACACTAGTAATGTAGCATTTCATTCCAGTAAGCAGAGGCTTTAAAGGTATCGGGCAGGGGAAACGAGCAGGTTATATTTCAAAGTAGGCCTCAAAAGTCAAAATCTGCAAATAGGGCGAAACGAGCAGGTTATATCACAACAGTTATCACGCTCAGCTCTTTGTTTTGATTCTTTTCAACTCGTATATACATAGCTATGTAAGACTATAAGAAAACATGTGATTTCTAAGATGCCATTACGTATATAAGTAAAGTGAGGGTTGTTATCGGCACTAGCACTAACATTTCAGCTAATGCTAGGCATTCATCTGCAAATTCAAAGCTATTCTTAAATCTTGTCTTGCTGAACATGTGTCTCTAACTATGGAGTATCTTTCACATAATGCAAGTTTAAATAAGACAGGCGCATGCAAAATAAAAAGTTTTAAGGAAAGTCTGGGAAATTTAGAATAATATGTCTTTAAGAAAACCATACCTTCCAAATGCTGGCGAATGAAAACGAGTAACAAAAGCAAAGAGAATGGAAGGACTTGCTCAATCAACCTGGCAGCTTGATGTATATCATATCTCTGGTAAGAAGTATCTGTGTTCTGATTATAGCCTGTAGCATCGGTGGGTTGCGCATTAGGACTTGCATTCACAGGATCACGCTCGGTTGATGACACATCAGTCGTAGAATTTGTATGAATATTTAAAGCTGCTGATGGCAAAGAAGCAACAGAATCTGTTCTTGAAATTGAATGCTCTGGTTCTTGATCAATGGTAGTTGCTGCTGTTGTAGACGCAACATGGTGATTGATAGGAGAAGGCAAAGCAGTTTGAAGCGTGTGGTTCTCCTCTTGCTCACCTGCACCAATAATCCTAATAGAAACTTCCCCATTGCTACTGTTGCTTGCATTGTTTTGTGGTGTAGACACCCCCGAAATGGAATCATCTAGGCGAGGAGAGGGTGCATTAATTGAATTATAATGTGGGTAAGTGTGCAGCACACCAGAATATTCCAAAAATGAGGACATAGGGGAACGAAAAAAGTTGGAAGCAGTAAATTGAAAGGCGTTTCCTGGGCCAGAATTACTAGTGTGAGTTGCAGAAGGAGGGGAGTCTGAACTATAACCAGAGTTTTCCATTCTCAAACAAAAACTGAACTCCTAAACTTTTAGCTATACACTTCATGCGAGTCAAACTAGCTCAAAGAAGAGAGTAACAAACTGTTTCACCGCAACAGATTCCAACTCATTACAGTTGTCAAAGAACGATGATTAGCTACAACAAGATGTATATGTGTAATTGAGCATTGTCAGAGAAATGGAGATGCATATTACACCAACCCTTTATTCTCAATCTGCAAGCATTCATGTTTGTAACATAAACTAGTCAGTAGGTATTAATTTAATGATCAATAGAAACAAAATAATACAGAAAAATCAAGTCTTCCTCCTTATTACTACCAAATACATATTCTTCAATTATTACCAAATTCCCTGTGCTACGTAAAATATTGTTGAAACATTTCTTATATCGTCATCCCTGACATTGTAACACAGTGGATATCTAAATTGGCTCCAAGGTTAAAGCCTTGCATGCAGGGTAACAAAAAAAAATTATTTATTCAGGATGAACATACATAAACATTTTGTGATGAACCCTACTAAGCTAAAAAATTGTATTGCATCATCCCAAAACATGTTTTCTGTGTAGCAGAAGGATAAATACAAACATGTACCATAATTTGTATTCTATTTCATGATATTTACTGATAAATAAAAATATTGTTAACAAATATGAACCAGGTACAGGTACAACATATATTGCATTGTATCAACATTATGCATATATAAAAAATGGAGCTTCTTTAAACAAGAATAATACGTTGGGAGACGGAGGGATGAGAGGCGAGGAAGAGATGTAGATGAACGACCTTAATCGTCAGCACCCCCTTTCTGGCCTCAAAGGTAGACACAGAGCGGGAGACGAGAGAAATTTTTTTATGTTCGTATCTGTGTTTTCAATTATTTGCTATTAATTCATCTTAATATATTTATATTTCTATTATTTATTAACCAATCAATTAAATTATGCTGGGGAGTCTATGTTATTGGGTCATAAGTCATAACTCAAATAACTATACAAATGGGTGATGGGTGATGGGTTCTGAAGTGCTCTGTATCTCATCAACTTTAGAAGTCCTTGGACTTGAGAGTAAGAGTAGCCCATTTCAAATTTTTATAATCATAAAAAGATATATTTTAATTTAAAAATTTGACAATAATTACAGAAATTTTGATTAATTGTTCAAAATATATATAGAAGTGAGTACATATTAATTTTCATTGTGCACAACACAAAAACAAATATCTTAAGTGATAGGAAGGTATCACTAATCTAAAATTATGTAAGGTACTCAAGTACTTTATAATTACAACAACAAAACACATAAAATACTTGCAACTTCCAAGTATATAAATTAATAGATGAATCATAAATATAACTACATGTTATGGGACGTGTCCAATGTCAACCATGCTTACTACTCTCTACGTCCCACAGAAATCATATACATTTGAATAAAGTAAAAAAATTGGGTAAAGCGGTGGGCTAAATCAATATTTAATATTTAAAGTAAATGTAGTGTAACAAAGTAGTGAATGTAGTTAATTTTTATATTAAAATTTTTTATTATTTTTAGTAATTTTTGAAATTTATAGAAATGAATGAGACATACAAAGTTTGTAAGAAATGAAAAGAACAAAGAAGTACCGTTTTATGTTCAAACATGTTTAAGTTAAAAACAGATTAATTTCATTTTGGTTAAAAACTTTGTAAAGAAGTTTTAACTTTTCAACTAATATTAGAACATGTTATAAAATAAAATATTATGATTGTCTAAATATTAATAAAATTATTTATTCAAAATTAGTAATATATGTATGTATTATTACATGTTAAAATGATACATTTTTTGGTTTTAAATATGATATATATATATATATATATATATATATATATATGTAAACAAAAGAGTATTTATTATAATTTTATTAAAATTCTAATATAAACAAGAAATCATTTTTTTAATTAAAAATTAATAAAACTTATATGTTGTAATGCTTGTAAATTTGAATTAAAATTCATAATACTTAATATATACATAATTTACAAGTTATGACATGAAATAAAGTACTGCTGATATACAAGATCTTAATATCAAAGTTCTTATCCCACCAAACACATTAAATAACTAAAATATTTTTACTTCATTACGATGTTTAACTATTATTAGAAACCAAATTTTCTAATATTTGATTTTGATAAATGTAACATACCTAAATAAAAACAATTCTTAATTTTTATATATTATTTTTTAAAATTGTGAAAATGAAAAATAAACAACTTATAACATACCCTTATTATAACTACGTTGACCCTATCTTAAAATATGCATAAAGCCATTAACCACCACCCGGTGTATATAAAAGCATTTCGCTATCTCTCGTGTTTTCTGCCAGAGAATATAACAAAAATAAATTATCTGCTGACAACAATAGTTACTTGTAGTTAACGTAACTGACAAAAAGCGGCTTTTTGTCCATCAGGTTTTCTAACCCTAGACAACCAAATAATTCGGGACTGGCAACTTATAGTAACAATTTTAATTTTTACTCAATTATTTAAATAATTTTTGTCAAATTGAAAAAAAATGAAGTTAAAATATTTAAATTGATTTTTGACAAATTGAAAAATGTCAATTTTAAATTTAAAAAAACAGAAGTTGATAAATGATTTTTTGACTTTATAATTTTATTCATTAAAATATAATATTACATGTACGCTTTAAAAAAAATCTAAATTTTTAATAACTTATAAATTACACATAATAATGAAATAATTTGACATCTATACTCTTGCTCCTAAAATTCATCAATTTTAGTGAGTAATCACCCCATTAATTCTTATAACATATTCCGTTATCACGATATGATGATCTGATTCACCGTTACATATTTTCTTATACTAATATATCAAGTTTAATCAATTAAGTATTATTATACTTTTTAAATACATCCGATTAATATCCCATTAATCATTTTGATTAATTACTACTCTTGTCCCATAGACAAGTATACGCATTTCGAGACTGCTATAAAGTGTAGTTCCATAATTATTTTTAAATTTTTTTTTTAGAATAAAAGTTTATACATTAAATTTTTATTCAGAAAAAAAAAGTTTAAAAAAATTATGAGACTATATTTTAAATGAGTCTTAAAAAACGTGCCAAATAGTAATATATATAATTCAATGGGACAGAGGAGTAGAAGATGTTTGTACCCTAAATCTGATTCTCCTCTTTATAATATTATTAAATTTGAAATATTAAAAGTACGACTGTTCGAAATATTAAAAGTTTGATTGTACATCTTTGAGTCCATACTCATATCTTACACTTTAATTAATCACTTAATTTTACAATTAAAAATTTAATGTACTTATTTTTTGATACTTGAAATTTTGTTAAAAATTTTATATTTTAACAAAAATAAAAGTATAATCCATACTACAATCTACACTTACTAAAAAATGTTACTTTCAATTTCAAATCTTAAGTTTTTCAAATACACACTTAAAAGATATCTTTGAAAAGTAATCAGAATCAATGAAGAAAAAGAAAAGAATGGAAAATGAGTTATTTTCTTTTCTCTCTCAATCTTTTCAAAAATGGGAAGAAGATTTTGGGAACAAATATACAAGAATTTTCTTTCCAAATTTGTAGGAATTTTTTCTTTTCTTCCTTGAAAATATTTTTAGGAACAAGCTGAATAAATCAAATCTTCGACTTTCTTTTCTCTTTCTTATAAAAAAGTTTCTGGAACATAGGTAAACGAGTCAAACATTTGTGTTCGAGTTTCGTTGGCAAATAAGTGAACCTAATTTGAACTTGAGCTGTAGTACTGTACGAGCCTGGTTTAATAAAAAACGAGTGTCAGCTGTATTAAAATGGGTATTAAGTTTTTCAAAAAAAAATGGATATCAAATTTATTCCACGACCATTAATAACTTGGTAATTTAAGATGATTTTGTTGGAAAAATGTAGGGTTATAGTCCCATATTTTCAAGTCATTTTTGAGCCGTATTTAAGTGGATGAATGTTGCATGCTTGGAGTATGTTCTCCTCCGTGAGAGCTTTCCGAGGCACTTCGAATCACTCAAAATGATTAAGGGATGAATGAGATATGACTATCTAAAGTTGGTCCCTTGATAGTTGAAATTTTGCGAAGAAAACTTGAATCCCACATTGAAATGGAAAATGGGTTTCCATTGCTTTATATAGAAACACACTTATATAGTGTTCATTTGTGTTGGCTATGTGTTGCTCCAACACCTACGCGGACGCGCAGGGAGTGCAAATTGTGGGATTTCGAGGGGCAATCCGAGGCTTGCGAAGCCTTCGGACTTGCCCGCGTGTGCAACGTGCGGACACGAATGCAGCAGAAAATTGGGGCTAATAATCACAGACTAGTTTTGCTAATTTAAATTTTCACTGGGCTTGGGCTCTTAAGTAATTATTTCATTTTTGATACGGATAATTATAATTGATTTGACGTAACAATAAATTTGCTGTTAGGAATTATATCATTCGATACACAGCTAGCCGCCTCTAAAACACAAACCCTTCTCTCTGTCCGGTGGTAGTTTCTTGCTCTGTTCTAACTCGTCGAAGGTGCTGTTCGCATAACACCACCGTCTTCTCGTTTTATCCTGGGAGGCTATCGACTTACACACACGGTGAGAGACGAAATAGCTTTAAGGAGACAGTTTCAACTGGACTTGAGAACCATCTCTGTTTATATCTTTTTCTTGTTTAATCGCTTTATTTTGCAGTGATATTTGTATTCTGTTATTCGTGTGCTTACATGTATTAATCGCAGATTGTTTCACAGATTTTAATGTTAAAACTTATGTGAATGCAAGCTTCAATATAATAAATTGATTAATTGCACATGACTGACATTGGGATCCAATTTTTTTCACAAACAAAATTAATGTATTAATTAAAACACGGGAACAAATCTCTGAACTTACAATACTAGATGAACTAAATAAATTGAATACCAATTTGAGACCTTTAACCATTTTCATCAAAATTGATTTGGTTCAAATTAATCAAATTTTAATTTATTTATATATTTTTTATTGAGCAATGCTAGGAGTCCCAAAATGGATCCCAAATATGTTTCCAAATTACATTTGGCATGTTTTAATTAGTGGGGTTCATTTTAATACAAGCGGGGTTCAATTTATTTGTAAGGAAATGACCAATAGCTGGTTGCCACATTGTCATTTGGGAACCGTTTCGGGAACGGTTTTGGAAGCTCTAACATTTTTCTTTGTTATTATATATAATTTACTCATAAATAAAATCAAATTCAAGACGAACTTATCTCATTTGATTAATAGAATCAGTTCGAATTTTCGACCCCAACTTGAATATATATAATTTTGTCAGAGTCAATATTGGAGTTTGAAGATTATAACTAGGTAATTTAGAGTATTTTGACCCGCTTCACAACGGGATAAAACTAGCCACTTTAAAGGTGTAGCCTCAAATTAAATTCTTGCGGAAAATCTAAATATTTCTAGAGGTGTTCAAAATAGAAAAATAAAAAATAAAATGAATAATAGAAATGAGAAATTGCTCATAGGATAGGATATTACCCCCTGTATAAATGTTTTTATGATTCAGAAAGACGCACAATTACACACAGGTACATTCGGTTCAGCCAAAATGATCCATGAAACAATGAATACATAATCTAAAGTGTTTCATCCTTCACTTGAAAGTATCTGAGGAAAACACAGTTGGATAGCACTATTGTAAATTGTTCACTGCAATTTGAAATTAAAAATAATACAAGCTTATAGTCTTGCCTGTGATCTACTGTAGTAATATCTTCGAGGCTAAGGCTCCGTATAAGGACACGAATCCACATTTACAAATACAGCAGTACCACTAGAACTTTCTTCACTCTATATATAATATTCACATTTTCACCGACCCTTGTGAATTCTGATGGACATTGTAAGCAAGTAGATGTGATTGTCTGGTTCTCTCACCACTGCATGCAACTGACAACTTCCGCTTCTCAAAATAATCTAGACTTTCTTGTAGCTGATCATCAGTAATAGCTGTAATGAAGATTCTAGCTCTCCAGCAAATATCTTGTAGTACTACACAAATATCTTTCATTTGGTCACCAAAATTATGGTCAGAAATGTGCGCTTTTCTTGTAGTGGCAATACACTTTATTAGTCTCGTCTAATCTTTCTTTTAGTGGTAGTACGCTCTATTAGTCTTGTTTAATTTTCGTTTAATCTTTGAGAGGTAAACAGTAATGGAAGTAATAATGAATATCTGAGGTGGATGAAATTAACTAATTAAATGTGTTAAAATGCAATAAAAGATCTCTGAATTTTTAGAAGAACCGGTAACTTAACAATAATCATCTTTTTGCTCTAAATTTTTCTTCAACCAGAGGACAACTGCTAAGGATAAGGTTCGACAACCCTAAATTTTATGCTCTCTCATCCCTGTACATAATGTAGGTCACATGCATGCATGTCTACTAGCCACCAAAGATAATACATATACATGGACATTCATTCATGGTGATTTTGAAAGTACAAGGCTTATCAGTCACTGATCAGTAACAGAAGATTACAAAAGTTAGATAAGACCGCCTAACCTCGTTACTTGTAGTACTTCAGACTAAAATACAAAATGCAAATCTTTGCTATCATAAATACTCCATATTACTTTCATATTATTTTCATATCTTTGCTATTATTATTAGATTACTAGTTTATATCCCGTGCAATGCACGGGTTGATTTTAATAGGTTAAATTAATTTCGAAAAGTTATTGTATTTATAAATAAATAAGTTATATTTAGAAAAAAAAATGCTAACATATTT
>PHNY01234763.1:14515-25903 GCA_003724115.2 Anethum foeniculum
CACTACAAGAAAAATGTCAACAGACATCAGTTTCTGGCTGATGTCTATGTGGTTTCTCGACCCATGTCTTTGTCGGTGATGTCTATTCTAGACATCGGCCAGAAACTGATGTCTGTACTAAATTACACATCGGTTATAACTTAAATTATGATTTCTATGCCACTATTTTTTATAAAATATATTACACATAATTAAGTTTATAAACAAATTACATGCATTATATGTCATTAAACATATAACACACTAAGTATTTTTCCACATACACATCACCTATTTATTTAAAAGTGATGTATAATATGTTATTAGACATAAATTTTTTTCCCGAAATATGATGTCTATCTTATACTTAGACATCAGTTTTGTTAACAAAAAAGTGACGTGTATTTGTGTCTTAGACATCACGTTTGTATGATATCTATTAGCTTTTACACATCAGTTGTTACAGAAGAAAAAAACTGATTTATTTACGTTTATTAGACATCACCCTTGGCCGATTGTTATTTATCTCTTAGACATCAATTTTGGAACAAAAAAACTGATTTAATTTTCCTCTTAGACATCACCATTGTATGATGTCTATTGAGCTTTTAAACATGGGTTGTTACAGAAAAAAACTAATTTGTATCTGTGTATTAGACATCAGTTTTACCTAAAAAAATTGATTTATATTGTTTTCTTAGACATCAATTTTGCTTTAATGAAAGTGATGTATATTCTAATGGTAGACATCAGTTTTTATAAAATAAATTTGATGTATATGTTGTACTTTCACATAAGTATATAATTAATCCAGTGTCGTTCGAGGCATACACAAAATGAAAAACTGACATTCAAAAAATATTCAACCATTCACAAAATACAAAATATTTAATATAAAATAATGATAAACCAATTGTCATTCAACCAAAACAAACTACACACAATCTCTCATCATCATTCCGCAAAATAAACTATACATCCATCATCGTCATTCCACAAACCAAACTAAATAACTACAACCAAGCTACTAAAGCACCTACACCAATCTAGCAATTATTATATGTAAACACCACGCGTACCGGTATGATTTAACTACGCGTTATACTGTTAAATCAACAGCAACAAACATAAATTCTCCTCCGGGAGCAAGTACAAGACCAACTCTTATTGCAGATATAGATGAAACACCAAACATTCTACCAATTAGAACTACCAATATTGTTTTGCCACCAAGTAACAGTCCCAGTGCCCCCGTAATAAGTGGAAAATTTGAAAGAAGAAGTTTCGGATCAATGGACATTCCAACGTGTAAAGCAAAAGGAAAATCATCATGTTATCAAAAATTAAAGTACCTATCAATTGACAAAGCACATGCCTGACCAAAGACCCACACACAAAAAAAACTTCAATTTTCATTAATAGGTTGTATAAAGCATACAAGTACAGAATGACAGAAGTAGAGGAGCACAATGAACAAGTTTCCCAAACTGGATAGCAGCAAAACAAACAGACATTCAAAGGTAGCAATATAATCAACACAGCCAAACAACTTCAACATTATTTAGGATAACTCTAAAAATATAACAAAAGATAATCAAATGTGTTAAAATTTGTTACCTAATTTAACCTAAGTCATATAAAATTATCTTCTATAAACTATACATGTGGAAATGTAGATCAACTAATGTATATTTTAGATATGCATATAGAGATCCTACCGTCATGAAGAAAAGACCTAATGAAAGGCCACGAGATGGAGCAATATCTGATTCCACCTGTAAAGAAAATTCAGTTTCGGCATGTAGCAAACTAGCCAAAAATTCACCTAGTGCCATGGAAAGGCCAGCCTGTTTTCATACAACACAACAATTAAGGAAATTAATTAACTATCATATATGCATCATAGAGTTACTAAAATAAGCCAACATACCCATGCAGTAAGGAGACTTGTACCGAGATTAACAAGCGTATTTGCAGTCAGGTTCATACAGTCCAGTGCAGCTTCATAGGCAAACTTCGTGTCCACATTTCCCATTGTGCATTTCAGCGGGGGTTGAGATGAATAAGCGCCAAACCGGCCACATCCTCCAACCCTGAGTCCAATAACTGCAGTTGGTTGTTTCTCTGATGAGAGATCATCGTCGCAGAGCTCTAATTTCTTCTCTACAGCCCCGCTGGTGTTAAACATGTCAAGCAAACCTATTGCCGTAAAAGAAATGTTTGATGCAATCTCCTAAAATAAAAAGTATGATCACCAACTAAGATTTCACATTAAAAAATTGGAGTTCTAATAAAATAAAAAAGGTCATATAGACACTTACTTGAAGAGGGCAAAAACTATCCAAGAACTTTGAGAGTAACTCGAATTAAAGAGCCTTTTGGTAATTGGGTTAGGACCCCTGAAACATCAAAAATGGACATCTTCCAACTGATCGAGCTGCAGCATGATAATCAGCAGCTGGATGAAGACTCTGCAATAAAAATATATTTTCAATTTTTCTTTGCCAAACTACTACCGCCTTTGTCCGATATATCCTAATTAGGACAGTCCATCATATGATGCAGAGTTATTACATGATAGTTTTAGCTTACTAGATTTTAAAGCCAGGTAAATTTTGCTAAACCAAATAATTTAACTACTTCTCATCCTTCATAAAATCTTTAACTTAAGCCAATTGGTTTTTATGATATCATATATATAGATGGAAGTGGGTGTGGCTCATACAAGAAATGCATCTGTTATCGGGGAAGTTTTCTGCAATGGAGGCTTCAAGTGCCGGGACATAGCTGTGCGCAATTGAAACTCTTCCACCAAAACCGGCACCAAGAGTCTCAATAATGGTCTGAGACATCCACTTTCTCTCCATCTACTCCACCTAAAGCTAGATAAGAATGAAGCTCACTGAAGAAATAATATATTTTCTTCGGATGCACTAGGCCCACGCCTTGCATAGAAAGACTGTCCATGACAATGTCACATTGGTTTCCTAGTACACCTGAAGACTGAACAAGGTATGCCATAGCACTGTCATAGTGCTCTAAACCGGCACCATGGTTAAACTCCACCCCAATACCCTGTTATAGCATGCCACATATAGACAAACCTATAGCAAATGAAAAGTGAAATATAACAATTTTCATTACATGAAGGGAAAAATTCATCTCTTCTAGATTATTAGACTCTGCAAGTTCAAAAGAAGGGGTCAAGAAAAGGCCAGGAAACAGACTTCAGACTATTATATGAAATTTAAGGTCTGATAAATAACTTTGCATAGCTAATCTAATAATTTCTATTTAATATGTGATTTGTGGATTACGTTTTTACCCATCATATCATACCTAACACAACAAAAAGATCCAGAAAAGGGTTCAAAAGTACGGAAAAATAATACTATGTCAGTCCACAAAAGTTTGGGAAGAGAGATACAAGCAGCCAGTCTAGCAAAACAGATTAACATACTTCACGCCGTGACGTTTCTTCGCATCATTCACAAGGATCTGAAGGCCTGGGGGCTCGTTGTCAGTGTTTTCTTTATTTTGAAATTTTATATTCTTTTTTTTTCCTGTCAACCTGCTTGCAAACCTGTAATTTCAATCAAGACCAATTTTACTCCTCTCTACCTGCCTGCAAACCTATAATTTTATGATACAAAGAGTTATATATATTGTGACATACTGCACTCCTTCTTGCACAACATAATCGCTGCCCTTATCATCGGTACCAATCTGTTGCCATCCATCATCAAAAATTAGGAAATGAGGTGATATTCCTCCTTCAGAGAAACTGTAGTATTAAACACTAAGGTATTAGTTGCCTTTATCTTTCAGAAATCAGAATAGGCTAAAAAAAAGGTTTTAGGTTCTTTTTCTATGTACCTTTTAAGCCCATCTTCAACACCTTCGGCTGTGACATCGGTGTAGAATGCATCCCATGTACACCAGCCAAACAAATCTAGGAATGCAGGCAACTGCACAATTCAAAAAGATAATGAATTACAAAACTCTAATTATAGAGCCTTGATAGAGTTACATGATGCAAAGCAAGTGAGAACTTTAGTGACAGGACTAGGATCACAATTTGACAAATTTCAACAGTTTCTAAACTTCATGTATATTATTAATATACAATAACAAACCGAAAAGGCAAACACAAAAGCATTTCTGTAAAGATTAGAAAATCCTTTAGTATTTACTGTTGCTCACCCTACTTAGTAGAAAAACTTTCCAAATATTTATGTACTTGCACTATCACAGGCGCAAACACTAGGAAACTATTGAACATTTAGACAAGGTCTGCACTTACTTCACACCCTGGTTAATGACTTCAAAGGGATTTGTCCCTGCATGTACCTATACAAAGGAAATTCCCTTGGTCGGTTTTAACAGCATCATCTCCTGAAAATTCAGAACGCGCATATAAAATATTCTCTGTGCAGTGTTTATCACTAAAAGTCTACAAGATTCACCTCGTTAACGAGCTTACCGAGATTCCTGTATTCGTTAACTGCTATACAAAATCTAAACTAAAAAATCCCTGCAACCAAATACACACAAAGTATAAGGTAAATTACTAGGAATCTCGGTAATTTTTAGCACAAACAATAAGATAAGCTCTACTAACTCAGAATATATTCTACAGCATGAATCAAGAAAAGGGTCCTAAGATTTTGAAATGACGCAAATTTAATACAAGACCACCACTTCAAAATTTGCTATACAGAAAAATAATATTGAATTAACTAAGTCTCCAAATGTAGTCATAGTATGATAGAATGAAATATATGTTTTTGAGTATGAGAAGAACTGACAAATGTACAACAATGATAGTTGATAGGATACTAGTACTACCAGAGAATGTCTATAGCACATGTCAATATCACAAATACTATTTCCTTCAAATTTTGTTGCAAACTCGCTGGAAATTTAAAAGTATTTTATACCATAACTTAGAATATTCTCTCGATGTACCTGGGGCTAGAAAATCTATTGAAAAAAAAAAAAAAGGCTTGTGGTGCTCTTTCTGCAAGATAGCTGATCGATCAGCAATAGAGAAAAATCAAGCTGTAAACTAGTAATCAGAAAAACACAACCTCTATTAATAAGAAAAAAATTGATACAACTTTATATCTAGACGCCTCACACTTTGTTGAAAGAGCAGGTAGTCAGTTTTCTCCTATTTCACATTTCATAAATCATAATCACTTACCTAACTTACATACATTAAACCGTAAACAAAGTAGCACCAATATATAAACATCATGTCCCTAATGAGCACCATGACAAAGCGAAAGAACTACAACACAGGAGCACCATCATGAAATATGGTTTCAATTAAAACAAATTGAATCACTTACCTAACTACAATCATATGGAGGTCACAAATAGATCATCTTTAAAAATACCGCTGACCTTCTTCAAAAATACATGTTATTAGGTAGCGATCAAGTATATCATCATGCTATACTTATTTTCCTGTATAAAACAAGTTCAAATAAGTAAATTAGGGTTTCCATTTCAAAAAACCCCAATTTTTAAAAAATTAGGATTTTGATTTTAAAAAACACCCATTTGAAAACTACATTCGTAGAAGACCTTAATTCAAGTTTACATATTAAATTCACTTACCAATCCGAGTTTATAAAAAGACAACCGAGTAGGGCAGACCCTTATTCGAGCTTATCCTCTTACAAATCGAGCAGAGAAAAATGGAGATGAACATAGCAGAGTTGAGCAGAGAACGTGAGGAGAGTGGAGGTGAGAGTCGAGAAATTAGGGTTCAGTAGTCGAGATAGAGGGGCATCAATCGTGAGAGAGTTTAGCTGAGAGAGTGAGAGAGAGTTCAGAGAGATTTGTTTTTGGTTTTAGATTTAGATAAGTTTTTGTTTAATTTGTTGAAGAGAGAGTTGGAGAAAAGTGGGAAACAAAAAAATTAGAAGGGAAATAAGCGGGGTAGAATTTGACTAAAGAGGAAAAATTGGAGAGGGCGCCCATTCAATTTTTTTTATCTTTTACACATCGTTTATAAAATAAGCGATGTCTTAAAAATGGAAAGACATCACATTTACACCCGATGATGTTAATTGATCTTTAACATCGTTGGCATGACCAACTGATGTCTAATATGTGATGTTTATTAGCCTTTTTCTTGTAGTGCTAGTCACCTCCTCAAGAACTTGCAAACCCCTAACGTAGACTAAGTACTTCTTCTTCATTGCGGGTCTTAGATCTTAGGTCTTAGGTCTCAGGTCTTTCATCTTCTTCACGGTGCAAAGACTACTAACTCCCCGTTAGTATGTCCAAGACTTTGGTCTTAGAACAAGAATCACCTCACTTCACTTCACCTTACTGCAAAGAAAAGAATACTAGCTACAAGCAACATTATATTCATAATATATAAAGTTTGGGTTCCGCCACGCTAGTACGCGTTAAAGTAGTTACGGAAAATATATAAATGGCAGGGAAAAATCTCAAGAAAAATTCTTCACACAAGCATGCAAGAAAGTAAATAAACGTGAATGCAACGCACACGAACAAGTATTTAAACATGTAACATTATAATATTATTTGGCTTTCGCCACGCTATTACGCGTTAAACTAAATGAACACGTTGACACTTATTTAAAAACACGATCAAGTAAATAAACAAGCAAGGAATTAAAAGAGACAAGAAAATAATATAAATATATGTACAAATATATTCGGCCGAATATTATTCAAGAAATGGCACGAATATTTCAACTTGTAAAATACAAGTTCAAGTAGTCTTGTTGCTTCAAGTCCTTTGTAAATAATTAAAGCATAAAAAATGGTTAAAGGACTTGGTTGAACAAGAACTAAAAGGAAACCACTTTTGATTCTAATGTAACAAGTTTTAAACTGCTCGGGTAAAACTAGTTTACGCTTTTTAACCGCGAATCAAAAGATCGTTNGAATGGCCTTTAAACCCTCCAAATTAAATGGGTTATAAAAGGACTTTTAGGAAGCTTGGACAATCTTTTAAGAAGCTCCTTTAAACAGCCCCAAGTTGTCCAAAAATACACTACACGAATTAACTTCAAGAACAAGTGTATTTAAGCGACCAAATGTAAGCAAAAGAGAATATAAGTGTATAAACGGTAAATCGAACCAACAAGCACCACATACACTTAAATATTCGACCAAATATATATATACTAGTTATATATATATATATACTAGTTATATACATATTTTAGAGGCTACGCTTATAACCCTTGAGATCTAGAGAGAAATTAAGTGAAAAGCTTGCTAAGAAGACAAAAACACAAAAAAATGGTCGCTGGAGAATGGCCAGAATTTATGGTTCAAGGGCAACCTTTTGTAGGCTCGAAAAGACACTTAAGACCTGCCTAACAAATGTTATAGGCTGCCTAAAGGATTTAGACCAAAGGTATTTTTATATGAGCAAGATTGGTGAAGAAAAACAAGTCAAAATCAAGTTAAAACATGAAATAAAAGTGGCTTACTCTCAAGAAACGTTTTTGAACTTTGAAGGCAGTAGGTTGGGTNNATTTCTAGAGAGGTTTCTTCAGCATAAGTTTGGCTCAAGGAGGCTTGAGGAAAGAGTGAAGAGAATGAGCCTTTAAATATGCAAAAATTAGGGTTTTGGATGGAATATTCCAAAAAGCAACTTTATGAAAAGCAAGGACAACGGGAATATGCTCAAATGATTTTCACACCTTTTTGCCATTTAAGTAATGAATTAAAACCAAAACTATTCCAAAAAAATATGAAATTTTGGCAATCCCATAGAAATGGTCCCAGAGGACTTGAGACAAAATTTCCCCTAGAAATTAATTATCCTTCTTTGACTTCTAAGCGACCATTAAATCAGTTACGTATCGATTTAAGGGGTCCCGGAAAAAAGTCATCCAAAATTTCTGAAAATATTACACATGATGCATATCAATATAAAAATGACAAATCTCAAGTTTCAAGTCAAAAAGTCAAGTAGAAGTATTTTTACGAATTTTTCTTTTGTTAAAACAGCCTTCCAGAGCTTCTGTAAAATTCATTTGTCTTTACCGACAAGGTAGACAAAAGTTTTGACTTTAAATATATTCAAACATAATATTCCTTAAATAATAAAGACTATTACGTCCAAGGAATAATTAAGCTTGAATTAGAAATGATTTTATCCGGAAAAATAAGGATTTAAGGGTATTTTGGAATAAAATCTAGTTTTGGTCTTTTGCATGGCTTTTGGCACTAAGAATTGAATATAAATATTCAATAAATATATTCAATATATTTGAGGGTAAAACATTTAAGAACAATACTCTTTTAAATAATCTGGGCCATTTTGGTTATTAAAATCAGTGCTTGAAATTTCTCGGTTTTCGTGCCTCTAGCCGTTGCCAAACTTTCTTTGACAAAAACAACCTAATAAAGAATATATCCTTAACTTGATATATCTATACTAAGTCAATGTCATATAAAGTGTGTCAGAAAGTATTTTTGAAAGGTTTGACCACTTTGACTTAATTTGACTCGATTCCCAAAATATGCCACAAAGGAAATTTAAGGGAGGATTCTACGTGACTTAATTCTAATTTAATTTTCACATTTTGACAAATCACCAAAACCTAAAGGGCAAAAGCAAAGACTCTCTCAAATTTACTTCTAACTAACAGGTGGAACTCTGCTACAAAATAGGAGCCCATCCTGTTATTACTCCCCCTCTCTCCTATTGATACTCTAACACCCACGACCAAGTGTACACACTAACTAAACTCTTACTACAGCTGATTTATTTAAATATAAACATTAATAACATATGTTCACATGAAGTTCAAGAATCTTATCAGAAGACTACATATTTGCTGTTATTGGTGAATATAGGGGTGGTGATAATAGCTAATATAATATGCACTAATTTTTAATAATAATAAGAAATTTAAAATATGATATACACTGGGAATAAAAAAATGCTAAAACGATAGAACTAATATATGAGAATAAATAATCTTTTAAATAATCTTTTAATATTCGTACTAAATTCATTCTCAATTCGTACACATATGGACATAATTACACTTATGAAAATGTTCTAGATTTTAGATGTGATGCTTTTTATATATTATCTAATAATTGAATACACAATCTAGGATGATTTGAAATATTAATCTTAGGTGTCCGGTTAAGTTTTTGATTGATACCATGATTTGTGAAAATTTAGGACTTCGAGGCCTTTTTTGTGAAGAATAAATTTATTAGATAAAAATGTGTTTTGTGTATAGATTTTGATTTATAAAGGTCTTAACGGTTAAAATATTTTTGAACAGTTGAAGAATATAATAGACCGTAAAATCAGAGTCTACAATAGTTATTCAGGGACTATGAATTTAAGTGACTAGAGAGGAGAAAGGGAAGATGAATGAAATGATGAAGGTAAATGAAGAAAATATGAACCAAAAGAGAGGAAAATTGTCCATAATTACATGTATTGATTTAATAATTAATTGTTCGTAATTACATGTAATGATTTACTATTTTTTCTTTAGTTGATGGGGCTATATATGTAGTATCTCATTAGTTTTGTAATATGTGTAAGTGTGTAATAGCTTTGGTGATAGAATTTTTAAAAATCGAGATTTTTATAGAGGGGGGAACTTCGAAAGATACTTGTACATCTTTGATAAAGTTTACATTTAACATCAATAATACAAACAATTTGATCCAGCTTTCTTGTGTTCTTTACTTTAACTTATCTATTTTTCTTATAAGAAGAAAATACAAAAAGAGGAAAAGTAGCATAAACTACAATAAAGCTGTTTCTGCATTGAAATTGTCGCAATTGAAATCGTCGCAATTGGTCCAATTATGACAGAAAAATTTTGTTGTTTCTGCTCAAGTCTTAAGTTCGAATTTTCATCACAAGAAAAAATTTCGTTACAAGTAAATATTCCGTCATGAAATAATTTTTGTCACAAGTTCCTAATTACGTCATAAGTAAAGAAAAAATTGTTGAAGTTAACAAAGGGACCCGCCAGAAGTATAGTACTCCCTCCGTCCATCCCATTTGTTTACGTTCCATAGAGAGTGTCGGAGACGCATTTAAGGTGCATATAAATTATAATTCTGTAAGTTACATAAATTTTTTTGTTTTCTGAATAAATATTTAAACATTCAACTTTTATTCAGAAAAAAAAATTAAAGTTACAGAACTATACTTTATATGCACCTTAAAATATGTGCAGACTCTCTCTCACAAACGTAAACAAATGGGCGGGACTGAGGGAGTAGTAACAATACTTCTGACCGTACATTTCATCATATGTTGCTAACTTAAGATTATACTTCGGTAAGTCATTTTCTGGGCCCACGAATAGCCAGATTTGATGAACAACTTTTGGCCATTTTCAGCTTCAAATAAAATCTTAAAACTATGGAATGACAAATCCAATCCCCATACAATCATAGGGCAATCTACCTCCAAAATAAAATTTGAAATTATATAACAAGAAATCATCCACGCTTAGATAAATTTACATTGGAAAATATACTAACTAAACAAGTTTACTAGTTAGATGATAATTTAACTGCTGTAGTTGATTCTGTGCAAATTTCTTTGAGATGACTAATTTTATGCATCCCTAATTGATAAGATCATGAATCTAAAAACTATAGGTGCTCTCTCCTTTTTGAAAGTTCTGCTACCTTTCATATATGTTAATCACAGTTTAGTTACCAATCTCGTTAAAGCTTTAAATGTGAACATTCTAGTATCAAGCACTAATTAATTAAATGACTTCTATGTTTTAACTTGTGCTATGATATCTGGAATGATAATTTTGAAGATAAATCAGCTGAAAAACCTAGCATCATACATATTGAAACTAGTGTCTCATATGAAAATCTGCAAACTTCTCATGCTTTCTTATTTTCTGATAAAGCCTCCATGATTCATACATTATAAGTAAATATCCTTGATCATATTTCTATGGTTACTATAATCCTTAATCCGTTAGTGCACTTGATCATACGATTATGATAAATTATGCCCTGCTCAATTACATTGAAATAATGCTATATCTTTTTAATCTCCTCATAGACTTATCAGTACAGGTCAATATTATGAAACTGCAAAGTCAGTTTTGATCAAAAAGGCAACACAAAATTGATAGCATCCAGAGGAAATGGCTGGACCGTTAAGAAATAGAGATTCTACACTGTACACAAAATGGCTGGAAAATTTTTCAAACACATGCATATACAAAGGGAAAGCACACACTTAGAAAATTTTAAATTTTATGTTTTATTTGGAAAACACCAAAAAGGGGAAGATTGAAAGGACATCTTCGATTTATTATTTATTTTGGTATTTGTATAATTAAACATAAAATTTAAAACACGTAGATCCTCTCCACTAGGCATGTATTTAATTGATAT
>PHNY01234767.1:12008-32892 GCA_003724115.2 Anethum foeniculum
TTTAGTTATTGGTAATAATTGTTTTATTATTAAATTAAAAGCCTGAAAGTCAAACCAAAACTTTCAATATTTCGTCTATTATAATATAGTTAGTATAGATAGATAATATTTTATTTTATTTTATTAAATTGAATTGCCCGTTATATTTGAAAAAAATTGTTTTAGTAAAGAAAAATTAAAAAGTTAACATATTTTAATTGAAAAAGGTAATCAGTTTATATACACTAATTATGATTAAAATAGGAGTTATTAGTATTTTATTTTATTAAATATAATTGCCTATGATATTTTTGGAAAAAGATATATTTTAGTTGGGAAAAATAAAAATGATAAACATGTTTTAGTTGAAATGAGTAATTGATTTGTATGAAAATTAGTGAGGGTAATTTAGTAAATACAACAAGTACCAAGTACCAGACTACCAAAACTTTCAATGTTTCGTCTTTAATATAATAGTATAGATATGAATACTAATAGGACCAATTACTAAAATTTGAAACAGTACTTATTAAGGGTACTTTAATAAAAAGTAATTAAGGGAGGCGAGTACCAATAAATGTTTTCAGCTTTAACAGCAGAGTATATTTTTCGCATCTAATTTTGAAGAAACTTGAGCTCAAAACTCGGCTCAGATAGGTAGATTCTGTGTTCTAGCGCATAATAATAGGTAGTTGAAGCAAATTTTCAAATATGTTCGATTTTCTTTTAAAATTATATTGAAGTATAAGTTCTATTTTAACAACAAAAATTATTTTTAAATTCTAAAATATAATCATAACAATAGATGCTTTTACAAATACGGGAGGGATGAGACGAACCTCTTAGGTATATGCTTTTACCTAGAGGGGGCAGTTCGATCGGTGAGTAAGCCTGTATGCATAAGTATTAAAAAATTGCCTTAACCAAACAAACAATAAATAAAATTAAAAATAATAAAAAGTAATAAAAGATGCACAACTACATAAATTTTAACACAGAGCAACAGGCCTGACCTTAATGCTTAATGCTTAATGCCAACATTGTTAAACATTGTAGATAAGAAAATCACCATACACAAGATAAATCAATTTTCCATTTCAATTGTGTTTTTTTTTTTTTTTTGAAAACCTATTGGAACACAAACTATCACGCTACAGCCAAAGGTTAAACTGTCCTTAATAGGGCCAGTGATGAAGCACTCCTGAATATAAATAATATAATAGTGCAGACCTGGCTCTCTAACGTAACTGGTCTAAAACCGTTACAAAATAAAATATAAAAAAAACTCCGAAAATTTAATGTCCGAATTGTCAATTTTACACCCATAATCATTAAAGAACCCAACGCATGTTTGCATTGCAGTTCCTCTGGGAGAAATCTCTGAGAAATTTCAATCACCACCATTCTGACTTGATGCTAAAAGATTTCATACTGGAAGCACTACCATCTCGATAATGGAAGTCCATGAGGGCCAGTTATGAGCTCAATTTTGGACTTCCAATACTGTGCACTTTCAGTTCATCTCAGACCAAGATTCTTTTTAGCATCCATTATACAATAATTCTTCACCCGCAACTCTATAGTTACAAACTCCGATAGTCTATCACAGTGACTTCATCTTCTGGTGCATCAAGGTCATCATAGCTGCAAAATATTATATGCAAATAAGGAGTGTGATCCAGAAAATATTCACACAGTATGAAGATATCCACTTCATAACAAACTTTGCACATATGTAAACTCTCATTTCCTAGATCGCAGTGCTGTCATTGTAATTTTAGTTGATAACATTAAGGTGCACAGAGCAGTGAATTAATAATTATAGCAATCACTAAAACTAGGCAATAGTATTCCAATGCTTTTGGAAAAAAAAAAAAACTTGCCTTCTTAAACGCCGAGGGTCCTGACGAAATTGTGGAGGTAGAGCTATTATTGGCGCTGGTCCACCTAAGTGGGAACCAGATCTCCCATTTCTACCGCCACCTTCGAAAGGAGAAGGCCCTCCCTGTTCTCTCATCATCTGCATTGCAACTTCAGGAGGAGCAGGAACAAATGGCCCCAGAGGACTACAATCATATCAAATAATACTTAATAACAATCCAGCTGATATTAAAACACAACAAAAAGGAATATTTTCCCATACTAGTATACTATCTTACCCAGCACCAGGAACAGGCATTAAAACTGGAGGTGGGGCCATATCTGAAGGGAAATGAATCCCCTGTCCATTGAAGCTGTCATACATTGATTCATCAAGATTGCTCCCAGCTTGAGTATCATTGTTGGACTGGAAATCTATTGATTGTGGATTATCAGCTCGATCATATCTTTCACCACCATTATTACGATTGTCACGTTCCCTTCGGCCCCGGTCATCTTTCACATGATTGTCTGGGCCAAGCCTACGCTTCTGGGGTTTCTCCTACAAGAATTTTAAGGCTGTTGTGGTGAAAACGACAAATCGACAATATTAAAAATAAATAACAACACTTAAACTTTATTTTAATTCGCAAATGTATCAGTAACCACACAGAATTCAGAGGCTGTTTTATTTGGGTTCAAAAACTAGTGAAAAGTGTACAAGTATACATTATTTTGTGGCAAGTACAAAAGTTCATTGGCTTGTGTAGATTAGAAACGCAAGCAATAAGAGACCTGATTAATTACACCATTCAACCATATGATCTACAAAGTTAAAAAGGATAAATTTGAAATTGATGTCTCAGAATTGGAAGTTAGGGTTAATGCAGTAGGTCACTTTTTAAACTTAAGACTACTTCAATCATTGCATTAGATAGTATAGACATAATATCCTGAACTATGAAGTATGAACACATAATATACAGGGCACTGGACTTATGGCAGCGCGGGGCTGTGGGCAGTGGTCATTGGTCAAAGGGCGTAAACACAAAATGACTACGAGATCTGTTGTACATTTTTAGATTTATAGGATATCTGTTGTAACTTGTATGTCAATACCTCTATGAGCTATGTGGGCATATCTATGCCATTGATGATTTGCATGAAAAATGGAAAGCAGCCTTTACGAAGAAATCCAGTAAATTAAAAGGCTTTTTTCTTAAAAGTTAAGTTAAAAGATAGGAAGAAGTGAATGATAGTTGAACTATGGCTCTTGTGTCCACAATCCATTTTTTTATCCATTTCCTCTTGGTCACAGAGGGCAGTATTACATATCAGGATACCTACTCATTTCACAACTATTTAATCATCGGTTGCTATGTCATTAGGAGCTGAGAGAATGAATTGTAGCTTATTGATGAATTTCCATTCTTCGCTATATGGAAGTTCATTGAACAAAAATTGGCATTTATATGTCAAAACCTTTGTATATATGTGTTTGTGTAGACTTCTGAAATCTTCAGCTTTAGGCTAGAATAATGAATCATGTGGGCAAAGTTGTATTGTTTCATGTGGGGTTCGGGTAATCCAAGACTTGCACAGTTTGTGTTTGGGTTGAGATTTTTCGACCCAAAGTTGGCCTGAATATAGGACGGGTACAGTCAACCATACACAAACCTGGCCCATTACCCGAAATTGCACCTCTACAGCTGACCAAAATCAGCAGAGAGAGTCACACTCACAGGTCAGAGTTGGTTAAAAGAAGTCCACAGGCAATGATTTAGCATGTGAATAAGATAGTAACACCATCTGGTATCTATCGAGTCCCTAAAGTAGGACCACCAGCAAGAATCAAAGAGGTACCATAAAAACACAAAAGAGATTTGATTGGCTTTGTCGAAACCAAATTCATGAGTGAAAATGCCATCATAACATGGGAAGCATAGAAATGTGAACAAGTTTGAATAGATAGGAAACTTATGCTAGAAAGCATGTTGAGGGTAACATAGCAATGAGCAAACATTTCAGTGCAGCCAAAACAACAAGTTAAAGCAAGCACATATCATAAGATCTAACCATAACTAATCAATCTAACCATACCAGTAAAGTTACTTCCAAAAGTGACCTAGCTTTGAAAAAATGGGGTGGAAGTTAGGATTAAGCAAGTAACCACGTGTAAACTAAGCAACTGTCAAGTACTAATCAATCTAACCATACCAGTAAAGTTGGCTGCATGATTGGTGTCCCACCGGGCGCATTCTCATCACTGCAGCGTTTAAAGTTTGTCAAAAATGCTTTCAATTAGAATATAACCACAAAAGTTGTCATTGGAAGGCTGAACTCACCCCATATAATTTTGAAAATACAGATCTTCGCGCACTTTTGAAGTTACTTCCAAAAGAAGTTCTGGGTGCTTCAACTTGAGATGCTTATTTACAAACTCAGCTGCATGGAAAAGCTTTGTGCATCCTTTGGCCCCGCAGCCATACTTCCACCCGTACTTCTCATCCCTAATTTTACGGACATAAGGATCTAGTGAATCACCAGCAGCTGCATCAATCTTTTCCTTTGCAGTCATTATTTCCAAGGGGTCCTGACCAGTCAACCTCTCTTGCCAGAATGAATCTATTTTCTTTTCCCACTCAACTCCATTACTTGTATCGGAATTTTTTCCATCCACCCTAACATGGCGGAAACCTTTAGCTTCACTAGTTTCAATCAAGCCATAGTAATCAATTCCATGAATACGCCAGAGGTAGGTTAGAAGAGTGTCCAGTAATTCAGTCCCCTCAAGCCCTTTCACCGAGGCTGAACCCCGTATAATAACAACTGGGCCAGAAGAACCCCCATGAGACTTCTCCCTACTAGTCCTTTCCTTATCAGTCCTACATAAGATGTTATCCTCGATCCCTTTTTCCAAATCAAGTTTCCGCACAAGTGCTTGAGCTTGTTCAATATCAACTATTACTCGTCTAGTTTCTGAACTGACAGGATGAGCTTTGGGAAAATCAGTTTCTTTAGCCAAACCCCTTGCATGTCGTTTCGTTTTTCCACCCACATCAATCTCATTTTCAGAATTGGTATCAGTTGTTTGTCCTGCTTTGCCTGCAGATGAGGCATTGACACCGGGACCTCTGCTTCGAGAGAGATTTATTAGTATTAACTCTCAGAATATAGTAATCCTTGCAACAAATGAATACAAAGACAATTCCAGATATATAGTAATCCTTACAGATCAACTGTTCCACTTTGCAATTCCAGCAAAAAGTCTTTTGCCATCTTCCGTGCATGGTCATTCCTCCTATAATTAGAGAAAAAGAAAGTGAACACTTGATCAGAAAAAGAAATGTTATAAACAGAAAACAAAATGATAGAGAAAGAAGATCATATAAATAAGTAAAAAGTAAAAATACCAAATCCAGTCCAATGCCACCAAATGGAACAAATACTTTACGTAAAATTACAGTATATACAATCAATATATATCTGCACACACCTGTCTATGACAGCAAGCAAATTTGTTGGGTGATACTTGTCCTTCAACCTATAAAAATCAAAAGCTTCTTCTATAACTCTTTCGTAGCAATTAGCATTTAAAGTAAGTGGGTAAAAAAATGAGGGTGAACAGATGAACGTTACCACTCTTCTTCTTTATGAGCATTAAAATAAGCACGCTTCTGCGTTGTTATATATTCTGACTTGTATTCTTGATATCTACAAAAAAGATGCAACAAGACAAATTAAATGATAATGAACAAGAAACTCATAGTTAACAGATGCATGTTTTATAAAATTTAAAAACTCTTACTACTATGAATCCCCTTCTTAATACCTGCGCTCAGCTTCAGATGGCAAAATGTCATCCTCGAGCTCCTGAATGAACTGCTTATAAGACATTAATCCTTCCCTGCACAGACAATATGTTAGGTCAGACTGTTGGTTAAAAAAACCCAGCAATGATATCTTCATAATATGATTTATACTGCTTGAAAGGAGGAGCTTGGAGACTGGTCCCAGAGGTAAAAAAACTTGACATTGACACAGTCATTACCAAATGTTTACCTTTGACTTTTGCTCGTGTTGGTAGCATCGGTATAACCACCTCGGGCTGCACCCCAGCCTTCAAAACGTAACCATTAGAATTTAGTTCAATTGTGAACAAGAAACATTAGAGAACAAGTAAACAACTCATACATACTAATGATTTCAAATATAGGACCAAACTGAACAAAAATACAACAGCATTCTTGCAAATTAACTAAAATGACAATTGAAACTAATAAAAAATAACCAACAATGTCAACTAAAAATAACAATAATTCTATTGAAAATATATCATTTTAACTGGTTCCACAATCATGTCACTGGAGGCGTAAATTCTTATTCCTTAACCCACATTTGCATTGAATCGTACTACAACTGTTAGGAAAACATATTTAGTACCTAATTCTGATGCATATTTTCTTTTTACACATATAAGCAATTATCTATACAAAAATACAGTACTATTTTGCAGGATTATATCTTAGGATTTGTTAGGACTTGGATTTAGTCCACAATGGCATCCTGCAATGCTGGCACCAATATAGATACATAGAGACAGACAATCCTCTAATGCAAATGTCACAAGACTCCCACTCCTTATAACTGTGGCTAATGCATTACTCTCTGTGACAAAAGTACAGAGACCACATCAGCTTAGATGTGCTGTTATACATGTTCCACAACATGACTACGTAATGAATGCTGCTATTTCAGTTTAGTACTACAAAAATATATCCCAATTTGAATCTATCATAAACGTGACATACTACAGACAACGTTGAGAAATACCAGATGGACCACTTTCATATCCACCAGATGGACGTCCAGCATAACGACCATGAGGCCTTTCATCAGGATAACCAGCCCTGCCAACTATTTCACGGTCATGCCCATTTTGATGATTATATCCAAACCTGCACCACCAAAATATTCTTCTATTATAATCAAGTAATATATGATAAATATGCTGTGAGCTGAACTATGAATATCATCCAGCATGAAACAATTACATAAAAACTAATATAATAAAATACTGAAAATTTGTTAGCTGACAATCGCACCAAATAATAACTACAGGCTTATATAAAATCAATTTATAAGATGTAGAAATAGCCACTTATATAAAATGTAAATAGAACAGAACCTATCTTATCAATCCATGATACTTGAGATTCAGAGGTTTCTTCACAAGTATGACAAGGCGACAATATAACCAATATTGGACCGTTGGAATATCGACCCGCTATGTATGTGCCAAATATAATACCATAACACCACATTCCCATAAATGTCCAACAAATACTTTCGTAATCCTATCAACTGAAACTAACATATTTCCTAATTTACAAGAACGACATTATGTGAGGTTAAAAAGTTTATTACGCGCGCAACTCACATTGTCAATATATCAATTAAGCACCGCCTACATTAATTAAATAAGCTCACTTCAGCCAAACCATCACACCAAAACGTGCAATTAATTCTAATTACTAAACAACACGACATTCACATCATAACAGAATTAGCTAAAATCACATCAAACTCGTATTTTTGAGCCAATTAAAATTCCAATTAACATTCCAAAACAAAGAGAGTATCAAGTTCATAAAATACAGTGTTCCTCGAAAACACAAACATACATTCAATTAATACAATAATAGCTTCAGACAGGGGAATTAAATTAATTTTTCGAGATTATTAATCTCGAAACTAACCTTCTATCACCAGGTCCATAACCACCTCTCCCAGGCGGACTACCACGTCGTCCATCATAGCCTCCTTCATCTCTCCTCGGCCTCTTATAACTCTGCATCGGCGGCGACCTTCTCGGCGGCGGCGAGTAATTCCTCCGGTCACGGTGATACACCGGCGGCGGCGGCGACAAACTCGCTCTCCGCTTATTATATTCCCGTTCCCGAGGCAAATTGCGATCATAATACTCTCTCCGCGGCGGTCGATCGAGATTACTCTCTCTATTATCAATGTTATCTCTCCTCTCTCTAGAATCTCTCTCGCGTCTTCGTGGCGGCGGAGGCGGCGACGGAGATTCGGCGTCGGCGGCGGCGGTGGAGGGCTTGTCCTTGGTGTCTTCGAGGTGTTCGAGAGAGTCAACAGCCATGGTTGATGTATAAGAGTGAGATTGGGGATTTTTATTTTTATATATAAGCCCTAGAAATTGTACGTATAGGAGAGAGACGAGATTATACGGAGAGAGTGTATTTGGGATGAATATTTATGATGAAAGTGCTGTATGGTGTTTTGTTTTTTTGTTAGTTTTATGGAATGGTCATCACAATTTGAAAATTACATTATTTTTATGGATAAATCAAAATTAGAGGGGGTTAATGGGTAGCTTTCATAAAATAGGTCATTCTAAAAGACTGAGATTTAATTAATTTTAAACCAATTCTATTTTGTAGGAAATTGATAAAATTTAGTTGTACAATATAATCATAATGAAGCTATTAAAATTTGATTGGATTCTAATATGTTATATATGAAAAAAAATTAAAATTTAAGAAAATTGTTAAAAAATAGTTATGAACGATATTAAGATCTGATTCGTAAGTTAAATAATACTCGTTCGTTAAAAATAAAATTATACATGAAGTATCATCCTTTTTAAGCGTTTCAAAACTAGTTTATTTAGAGTATGATGAGATAACCTAACATAGAGATTATCTCTCGTCGCCACAAATATTGAATTCAATTCTTACTTATTCGAGAATTATTAAAACTGCATACCATTATACAAGCCTGCAAGCTTATTAGAAAAGATTAGTATAATTTATTTTAAATATTTATTTACCAAACTCAGATTTTATTTGTTACAACAATACACAACTTGACTATATTTGATGATTGACTTTTATAACTAATAAATACATAAGATAAACAAATATTATTAGTCTTAATATATTAGTTTTACTTGTACATCATTAGACGGGGTTGAGAGGGTTGATGTTTACATTCTCGTACATGTTTTCACTTTGATCATGAATATATGTTTAGCTTAGCGAGAATTTTTTGAGATTTAAGTATCGTTAATTCTTATTGAAAGTAACCGCACTTCTCTTAAAAATATTTCCTGCTTAGTAATCTTATATTTATTGTAATCAAATTTTCATATCATTTAGAATTTTTATGCTTATTCTTTTACTAGTTTATTATCAAAATAAGTTGGGATATAGTCCATAATAATATTATCCGACAATATCCACGTAATCGTATTATTTAATTGAACTAAGATCTTTAAATCTACAATCAACTATATTGAATTTTTCACTACATAATCGTGTTAAATATCATAATGACCATTTTACCTAATATCAAAGAATCCAATCTAAATATTAAACTTTTCTTTGTACTACTGTAATAGTTAGAATGATACTAATGTTCATTTATAATACTGACTTGACGGAAAAGATTAACTTCGAAGTACGACTTTCATTTTTCTTAACAAAGCAATAATACATATTTACTGATAAATGGAAAATTAATTCAATCCAAAACCCAAAAATTTAAATTTAACACAATTTTAAGATATGGATTTAATTTAAGAACTAGAAATTTTTTGGATTTAACTTTTAGATATACCGATCCAAAAGTCGATCTAAAATCCGAAAATCGATCAGAAACTCAAAAAAACTCATATATATAATTATATATAATACATTATATATAATATACATATATATTATTTTATATACCGTACAATATATAAAATACACATATTATTGTGTAAATTTTAGAACATTTATTTATATTTATGTTAAAAATTGGCTAATAATAAAATTCAATGAAGTTAAGTTATTGTATTATAATTCAAACGATGATAAGTTGAATGAAACATCTTCTAGTGATAATCTATTTAATTGGGTATTAATTTGGTTGATTATTAAAATATTAGTTACATATATAAACACAATCGATGTTGCGGAGGAATGGTTGAAGGTGCCGCCCTAAAATTTGTATTTCCCTGGTGATGCATGTTTGCATGTTCAATCCCAGGCACTTGCAATATTAATAGTTATATATATTTTCGGATTTCATGTATTTTCATATTTAATCTCAAAAAATTCAGGTTTCGGGTATATTTTCGATCTGGTTCGAGTATAGATAAAAAATTCGAGTTTGGATATGGATTTTGCTATAACCGACTAGATCTGACCCCACTGTCATCCCTACTTACACGTGAATTTAAATTGTATTTTAACAATTGCATTCAATATCTAAAAACACACATATATGTTTTTATATCAATTCCTCCTCAATCTACTCTTAAGATTTACAATACATTCGTATCCTATATTTTCATGTAGAAGTGCACACGGGTCATCGAAACCAATTAAATTGACCCTATTTTTGGCTGATTAATCCCAATCATTGCAACCCAATATTTATTTGGTCTAGGAAAATGTCAAGTCATCTTTAATGGGTTGGTTATGGGTTTTAATTTTTTCAAACAACAACCCAGCCTGGTGTTTGAATATGGCATTATAGATTTAATCCTCATTACATGCAAAACTGTTGCAAAACTGTTGCTGGTTACATGCATTTGTATTTGTAAAATTTAGAGTATAATATAGTCCGACTTTGTTAAAGTTTTATCATTATGTTTTTTTCGTAATCAAAAATGCTAAGTTAGTTTCAGGGATCTAACTAATAATTTTTTTAAAAAAATATATTACCAACAACCCGTTCCATCTGACTCGATCCAACCTAAACCGACGTACTATAATCAGGGTTGGGTTACAAATTTATTTTTAGTGAGTTGAGTTGAAATTTTTTAAATTGATTTAATTGGATTGGACCGCTAAAATACTCTTAAACTGGCCAACCCAACCTATGCACACCCCTACTTATATGTATATTTTCATGTCGTATATTATCATGGTTCGTGTATTAAAATATTAAATCCAAACACTACCATTTAAGGACGTGTATTTTCGTATTCGTGTACTTTCGTGTTCGTGTGCTTTCGTCTGGTATGCTTTTTGAAGCGTGTTTTTGCATAAAACTAAATATTAATATTAATATAAATAAATATTTAATGTAAATATAAAATTTTTACAAAATTATACTAAATATTTACTTTTAAATCATATTTACATACAATATATCAAATTCATATATTATTATATAAATAAATAAACATATATTTATTGTAAATATACATATATATTGTAAATATTAGTATTAAAATATATTTCATGTATTTTGTGTCGTGTATTATATTCAACTAGCAATATAGCTCGTGCTTCGCACACGAGAATTTTTCGTAATATACAAATTTCTTCAGCGAACTAATATTATGAGTATATTTTACATTTAAAAAGGTAGATATTTTAAAATGGTAGGAAATCAAACTTTGTGATTAAACCAACATAGCTTTTAATGCATACTGCCTACATCCCACCCATTTCCTTACATTCTTCAAAAAGTGTGTAGCACGCGGTTTAAGGTGCATATAAAATATAGTTTTGTAACTTATTTTTATGATTTATATTTGTAATAAAAATTGAATGTTTAAAATTTTATTCAGATTAACAATTTAAAAATAAGTTATGCACCTATACTTTATATGCACCTTAAAATACGTGCTGAACACTTTCTGTAATATAAAAAAATGGACGGGAATGTACAAAAATGGACAGGATAGAAGGGAGTACATATTAGACAAACCAACACAGAATATTGATCGTGTACTTTCTTATTGTATATTCATAGTGTAAAAACAAACGTAATTTTTTGTGTTATTTTCATGTCGTGTTTTCGTATCGTATTATTCAGTCTATTTCCTTAACAACGTCATTTCTTTGTTCTTCGCTTCCCTTCTTGAATACTTTAAATTTGTGTGAAAATTTAAAAAAGTGTATCACTTCACATATTCCATAATGATCTCCAAAGTTCAAATATTCAAATGAATGGACAAGTTAAGTCACTTATATAGTAAATGACTCAATTATACATTAAACACAATTGATAATTTTAAATATTTAGGGCATGTTTGGCTATAACTTATAAATCAGCTTATAACTTGAAAGGCATATGACATAGGTTATTTGTGTATATCGAGGATTTAACTCAACTTAAACAAGAATGTAATAAATAAATATTAGATTAACTGTCACAGGGATCTCAGAAAATATTACTCGTCAAAGAAAGAAGGATTAAAGTCAATCTACAGACTTGAAGAATTATCTCACTGGAAGAAGCTCGATTAATTGATCAAGCCTCAGTAATATAAAACAAGAAATGAAATTATTTAAGTGACAGAGATCTCAACAAAGTGACAGATAGATTTACAGATGTTCAGAACAAGAAAATAGGGATTTAAATGAAAAGGAACCATAGCTTTAAAGTCAAGGAATGAAGAACAGTCATTGAAGTTAGTCAATTATGAACTAGACAGTACATCGAGTGTCAACCTAACCTCTTCATATTTTTCAGTGGTCTTCAGAGTGGTTTGATTTAAATTGATTAGTTTAATTCTCTATTAATTAAATCAATTAGTTAATTTATGAAAATAAATTAATTCAATCCGAATTAATTTATTCATTAAGCTAATTAATTTAGAATTATTTTAATTATTTTTTTAAGAAACAAAGACTATCAAAACAGTTAATAAGACTGTCAAATGAACTGGTAAGACTATCCGGGTAGTCTTACCAATAGTCTTACTAGTTCAAATGACACTCTTAGGCTATAGTCTTTGTAAGGCAAAGATTGTCTCACCGATAGTCTTGTTATTTCATTTTATAGTCTTGGCGATAGTCTTTACAGCACAATGGACAGTCATTCCAATTCAAAAGCTCTGCAGTGCTATTAACATCAAATGAAGACAGTAGACAACAGATCATATAGACAACTGTGTGAAGTATTAAAAGCATATCAAATTAATAGCTCTCTGTTCTTCTCCTGCCAACCAACAAAATCAAGCCATTAATTTCTAACACTTATTGTAATATTTACTCCACTAGAAATTGATTACTTTTACTTGTAAAACTTCCTAGCGTATCAGAAATCCCTAGTTTTAGTCTAGAACTGTTTTTTAGCATTTGATCTTTTTATTACAAAAAAATATATATATTCATGTCGAATTTATTCTAAATTTGTTTTAATTAGTTTAAGATTAAATCATTGTAATCTATATCATATTTGTAACAACCCTTCAAGTTTAATATAAGTTATATTTACAATGAATTTTGTTCCAATTTTTATTCCGCATTTAATTCGAGAAAACGGTATAATTTGTAGTTAACCCCCCCTTCTACAAACATATTGTTGGGCCTAACATGACTTATAAGCCCGCAACAGCTTATCGATGAGTGCTTGTCGTCCCAACTTATAAGTCGAATTTACAACTTATAAGCTGATAAGTTGAATGTTAGTAACGACGTACTTTTTCTCAACTTATTTTTATTTTTCACTTTTTTATTAACTTTAGTTTTAAAATATATGTTTTTAAATGTTAATCTAATTTAAAATTCACGAATTAATATAATTATATCTAAAAATTATTTATTTTAGTTTATTTAAGTAAAAATAATTATGACTTATAAGAAAAATATCCAAACACTTATATAACTTATAATTATTCATTTACTTATCACTTATAAGTCACTTAATATTCATTTTAAATCATAAGTTACTTATTTTAAGATTTCCCAAAAGGACACTTATTCTATGTTCTCCCTAACCTATGTTCTCCCTATCATATACCATATACATAATGCATATATTAAAAATTCAACTAAAATATTTTGTTAATGTAAAATATTCTTTATGTAAGATTTGTGCATAATATTTTGCTTTTTAAAAATTTTGTTACACATTTCACTACATTTAAAAAATGCAATGGAATTTTATAAACTTTCATTAAATAACTAAAATGAAATTTTATGACAGAAGCATACACTCACTATATTATCTACCAATTATATTATTTTTCGTTATATCACTCATAATCCTATGTCCTATTATATTTATTTTTAACCATATGACCATCTAAATCAGTTAGTATTATCACCTAACATTTATCTAATTAATTAGTTTTCTCTAATATTTCACCTTTTTATAAGTTATCTATAAATATATTAATATGCATAGTTATTATGTATACATAATATGATAATGTATAGTAGTAACACATGTATTATTCATCAATCTAATGAAAATTTTAAAAATCATACATAATTCATTTAACGGCATTAAAAAGAAATGATATCAACTTAAGATGTATACCAAGAATATACATAATTACATGAACCTTAATAGCCTTGTTTCCTTCTAAACCTCAGGTTGCTGAACATCCCTGCAAGGTTGGCCATTGTAGGATCTTTCAGACTGTACAGCTCTTCCATTGTATAATAATCACTTGGATTACTAGAGAGATTTCCATCATCTATCTCAACTTCAAGGAGCACCTAAGCCTTAGTCTTAGACTTCTCAATTGTCATATTCAGCTCTTTGTGGTCACTTGCAACAAGAGCAGTTGTTTTAAGCAGTTCAGAATTTTTCTTATCCATGTACCATCACCATATATGATTTTTCTTTGTTCCTGCTCCATCTCATGAGTTTTCATCTTCCCATAAAATTTATCTAGAGACATAGTCTTAAAGTCCAGACGCTCTCGAACTGATGAAGCTTTACTGTCTAGATGGTGTGGCAAGGTCAACATGAGTTTTCTGTTGATTTCCTTCTGAGGATAACTCTTTCCTTAAACGCTTAACTCATAAATCAATTTATTTAGTCTTTGAAAAACTTGAGTTATGCCTTCATCCAGAAGAGATTTAAATATCTCATACCGTGTGGTTAAAATATCAAGCCGATTTTCCTTGACATCCTCAGTACCTTCCATTAGCATTTCTATGGTTTCTCACGTATGTTTTCCACTCTCACAAACCATAATCTGGTGGCTCATATTTGCATCCAATGCATCAACCAGAATTAACTGCAAGTTCACATCATCTTTAGCATTATAATCCTTTTTGTTCTTGAGAATCATTTTGGTTGGGTCAGCAGGATCTTGTACCTCAATTATATATGTCCCTTTTCAAGAACATCTATATATTCAGGATTTGCAGCCCTAAGGATCATAAGCATCTTCTTCTTCCATAGGTTGTAGTTTTCCTTGTCAAACTGAGGAACCTTGATGCTGCTAACTTTCCGAGTACTCATATTTTCAAATCTGGAAAATTTCTGCAATATAACGTCTCAAAATACAATAACCAAAACAGTCAAACCAGCAACAAGTCTACCAAGTCAAATCAACAACCCAAAATCAAATCTACACCAATGAAAGCAATCCTAGTCTCCGTAATACCAAAAAACAACACAAAGCTTGTGACCAACACAGATCTGATCTGTATATCGATCAACAAGCTCTGATACCAATTGTAAGGTCCAAAGGTCAAATACAGGGGGGGTTGAATGTATTTGTGTCCGTTTTTCAAAACTTAAAGCAGCGGAATATAAAACTTAAAACGAAACAAGCAAACACAAACAAGATTCGGGGAATAATTTTTTATTAAGAAATTAAACCTCGAAGGGGGCTTACAAATCAACAACCAATAATAAGCGATTTGATGCAACTAGATTTAAACATTACAAACTATTAAAATTAATACAAGTGTTTAAATCTCTCTTATATCAAAAGGAATAATCAATAATTGAACAATGATTAACCCCTTTAACGAAGAGCTACAAAAGGAATGTAAGACTTAAAAAGGTGTATAGAAAATTGGGCAGCACTTTCCTTTGTAATTCCTTAAAAGAATCAAATGATTTGATCCAAGAAAGGGATTCTGTAGAGGTTCGCTTTTTAATGCTTGTCCTTTTTCAATTTGCATATATTTGATTATATAGAGTAGGTAGCTTGGAGAGAAGGAAAGGAGACGTGGCAAGCTGTAGTCCAAGTATTCGAATTAACAGCTAGCACATGTACTTGTTTGTGGCGCCTGGACAATTCCTTGTAGATTTGTACTTATACAAATATGCATTGCATGGCTTGGTCATGCCTAGAGAGGTGTCTTAGAACTTAGAATCTTCAATAAAGCTTTAGCGGCGCCTACTAGGTGGAGGAGAAGTCTGGTGGCGCCTATTAGCTTATTTGGTGACATTTTGACTTAGTTTCTAGCACCCACAACATAAGTGGCGCCTACAAGGTGTTTTGGACTTAGTTTATCCACCAAAAACACCTTGGTGGCGCCTCCAAGGTAATAAGGACACAAAATGGCGCCCAAGAGCTTCCTTGGAGCACTTTTACTTAGTTTCTAAGCACCAGCATGTTAAGTGGCGCCCATAATGTGTTTTGGACTTAGTTTCTTCACCAAAAACACTTTGGTGGCGCTTACAAGGTGCTAGGGACAAGAAGTTGCGCCCAAGAGTGCTAGAGAGTGAGTTTTGACTTAATTTTTGCATCCAACACTTGAAGTTGCACCCAGAGTAGTGAATACAACTTTACTTAGTTTTTGGAGCTTGTTCTTGCAAGGGGCCCCCAAGGTACCTAGTACATCATTTGTACATAATTTTTAAAGCCTTAAACAAGAGGTGGCACCTACTTATACCTAGAATAACCTTGGTGGCACCAGAAACATAGTGTATAGGTTTTTAACTTTGCTTCTGGATGCCCTTTTGCTGTTTAGCTGTACCATCTTCACGTCTTCTCTTCGAGTCTTCATATAAACCATATAACCTTCTTCTTAGATATGACTTCTCACTTAACAATTCTTCAAATGATAATACTTAGTTTCCCTTCACGAATCACTGACGCCTAGTGCAATTGGTCTGGTCCATAGATGACTAGTTCCGCTCTCAAGCTTTCGTATTATAAACTCTACAAACCATTGTTAAGTCTTCTACCATATACAATCAACTTCACTTAGAATCCTGGAGGTCTTCATACTAATCCCAATAATCGCTTTATATGCCTTCAACCTTATTGCTCCATTGCCTGAACATATTAATAAACTTCATATAGACTTCTATTGATGACTTATTCTCTGCAGTTACCAAGATCATTATGTACATACCCATTCTTCAATCTGTACTGATTTTAGTGTAACATAGGATTATTTGCAAGTCCTTGATCTAGGTTGAGTTATCCAAACCAGCATTGTTGAGATAACATATCAAGCTTACATCTTGCTCAAAAAAACCATCTAGACCATATTTTACGATTTATTAATGGTTTGGTTTGGCAACCTAAAATTTAAAAAATTGATTTTAACGGTTCTTTACCTCCAAACCGACCTAAATAACCAAATCGAACATTTAGATTGAAACCTTAATATACATATATTAGTAATATTCTGTTGATAATAAAATTATAATATGTAAAATATGTAAATACTCAAACATATAAAATGTATTATCATAAAAGACTTTTTTAAAAAATACTAATATATTCTATTTTAATATATTATTTTTTTGTATGTTTTACGTTTTCATTTTTAATTTTTATTCAGTAAAAATATTAAAATCGCATTTTTCTCATCTTATTTCCTTTTTTTAAATTTGTCAGGTTCATATATTTTTTATATCCATTTTAAGTATGATTATAATAAAAAAAATTCAAACTTTCAGATTCTTATTTTTCAAGTTAAAGTTTAATTTGATTGATAACTTTATTGTACAGATAAAAATAGGGTTTAAAACGAAATCATACCAAACCGTTTTAGATAGATTAGTTTGGTTTGATTTGAATTTTTACGTGACGGTTTCTGTTTGAAATTTTGAGAAATTCATAATTTTAATTTAATTCAATTTGGACCTTCAAAATCGCCCAAACCAACAGATGTTTACCCCGATTTTCGAACACACACTTGTGTAATATATCCTAACTAGCTTATTGCCCGTGTAATGACAGGTCGTACTGTTTTATTTATTTGTGTATATTTTTTGATAATTATAATAATATATTTAAAAGTTCAGAATTGTAAGAACACGAACTATATAAAAGAATCAAATAATAATTTGAGACACGAATATGAATTTCTTTTCGCCTTCATCAAAATTTCATGCATTGAACGTACTTTTTGCGAGATTAGTCTCAAAATTTTTCCCAAACTCTTGATCAAAGTGTTTGTTAATATATTTGAAACTAATAAATAAAATATTAAATTTTATATAAAATACATAAATCTACTAATATAAATATTATATATTAACTTATCATTAAAAGTTGAATAATATATTATGAGTATTAGATATTAAATATGTTATGAATACAATTTCGAAGTTATAAATAATAAATTTAAATATGTTAGTATAGATATTAGAAACTAAAAAAATTTATCGGGTTTCCTTTGATTTATTTTGACTCTATCTTTAATTTCTAGAAATCAGATTTTGACAGTAACTCACACGAAGCTTGCGAAATATTTTTTAATTTGGTAATGATTTAAAAAGTATTATTTAAAATTTTCTAGAAACTTAAGAGAAAAAACAATTATGAATTTTGTATTTAGTACTCTATTCAAATTAGAATACATATTTAACTAATCTATTCAATTTAGAAGACCTACTTAGCTTTAGTTTAGATTATGAAAATAAAATATTCTCATATTTTAGATTCAACGGCTATCATCTATTTAATTAAAGATTCAACTCTAGTACATGACATAAATATCAAATATTTAGATAAGATCCATCTTATGTATATTATATTATCTTGATCAGATGAATTCCCTCTTCTTCCTTTTCTCTATCCTCTCTCTTCTACTTTTCTCTCTCCTCTCTCTTTAGTTTCTCTCTCCATTTAGAGTTCTCCTCCCACTTGTGATTATTGAAAAAATAATAATATTGTAGAGAAATTTTAGCAGAATAATAAGATGATAATATAAGTTAAGTGAAAATCTATTGAAATAATAGAGAAACTTTAGGAGAATAATAAGATGGTAATTTGATAACTTGAGTTAAGAGGAAAGTTTATTGACATAGTAGAGAAATTTTAGGATAATATAATAAGATGGTAATTTGAGTTAAGATGAAAGTTTAGGAATATGAGATAATTAAGATTTTCTCTTATTAATTAATTTAAGAAGAAAGTTGAGAAAATTTAGGAGAATAGAATGTAATTGTAGTTTTTCGAAGAGAAACTCTAGGAAAATAATAAGATGGTAATTTGAGTTAAAAAGAAAGTTTATAAGTATATAAGGTAATTAAGATACTTTTTTTAGAAAATAAAGTGGAGAAATTTTAGATCAACATGTTAAAAGAGAAACTTAGAGAGTATATTAAGATGGTAAATTAATTTAAGAAGAAAGTGACAAAAATTTAAGAGAATATAGGGTAATTGTAGATTTTAATATTTTTTAATTCAAGAAATGGAGAAAATTCGAAAAATAGAATGGAGCAATTTAAGAGGCGTCACATAAACGCCCCCATATTCTCATTTATATACGTGTATTAATTGATTTAAGTTATGAACAAAGAGGTTGTAACTTGTAAGCAACTCCAACAACAATTCTCATTTTGGTGCTATATTATTATAATAATAATATATAAAGGAAAGAGAGAAAAAGAAAGAATAAAAAATTTTAAAAAAGAAGAAAAATAAATATTGAATTAATAATAAGTAAGATAAGACATGGTTGTACATTCCTTAAAAATAAGGAAGAAAAAATAAATTCTAAATTTTAAAGCTATCATAGGCGCACTGCAGGAATATCACTCTAATTTTTAATGAGATATTTTAATTTCCAGTGATATTTTTGAAAAAGGAGATGTTTTAGATGAAAAAAATAGAAAAGAAAACATGTTTTAGTTGAAAAATGTAACTGGTGTTGTAGTTGAAAAAGTTAATTGATTAGTTATTAAAGGTAAATGTTTTAGTAGAAAAAGGTAATTGATGTTTTAGTTAAAAAGTCAATTGATTAGTTATTAATAACAATATTAGTTAAAAAGTTAATTGATTAGTTATAGTAGTAATTATATTTTATTATTAAATTAAATGAGTGAAAACCGAAAACCGTTGAATCAAAACTTTCAATGTCTCGTCTATTATATAATAATATAGATTATATTATCTTATGTATCTATACTATTATATTAAAGACGAAACATTAAAAGTTTTTTTTTAAAAAAAGAAACATTTAAAGTTTCATTGGTAGTCTGGTCACTCCATAATTTGGTCACTCAACTCACAACCGTTTAATATTTTAAATCAAACTAATAAGAACCGTTAAAAATAATTCTAAAAATCATTAGTATTATTATTTTGGTATATGTTATATTTACTTAATTACCCTTACTTAAATGTTGATGTTATTTTTACTTAATTACCCTTACTTAATTATTTTTGCGACCACTTTATTTGAAATCTATATTAATCCTAATTAGTATACAAGCCAATTACTTTTTTTGTTAACTAAAACACGATATTTTTTTATTTTTCCCGACTGAAACGCCTCATTTTTCAAAAATTTCACGACAATTCTATTCAATAAAATAAAAAAATATTATAATTACTAATTTCAATCCTAATTGGTATATAGACCAATTACCTTTTTCAACTAAAACACGTTTCCTTTTTTTATTTTTCCAACTAAAACATCTATTTTTTCAAAAATATCACAGGTAATTATATTTAATAAAATATTACTTTTCATATTTTAATAACAAAATTGTTTCTTTTCCAAAATAACACAGGCAATTCGATTTAATTTCGGTCTAAATTTAATTAAAAAATAATGTAATATTAAGAAAATTCGTGCATTGGCTTATAAACTAGTATTATATTATAAGGATATAATTAAAAAGGCTCAGCCCCAACCGTCCTCTCCATCTCCATCTCCATCTTCATCCTCTCTCTTCATCCGCACAACTTTAACTTATTTCTTTTCGTATTTGTTGATCTTTCTTCAATAAAAATTCATTTTTTTTTGGGTGTTTGTGTGTCTCTCCTTGTGGAGTGGTTGTTTTGTCTCTCCTTTTGGAGTGTAATAAAATCGAGATCTAATCTTTTTAGAGGAGATCTTGTTGAGTACCTTGTTAT
>PHNY01234767.1:36468-50256 GCA_003724115.2 Anethum foeniculum
AAAGTAGAATAAAATAAAAGGGTGTGAAAGAGATTGAATTATAGAAAATTTACCTCATAGATGAATTACAGAATTAGGGCCTTTTTTTAAAACAAGAAACGAGAAGAACATGAAAATTTGATTTGTGTGTATTATACATGGAATTCGGACATTCAACGGTGGAGATCTGTTGTTATCCGTGTCTTGTCTAAGCGGTAGGATTGGATGTCTTTATTTTGTTTTATTTTATTTTAACGGAAGTACCTTCTCAAATGATAAAAAAGAAGAAAGTATAGTTACCAATCTTATTAGGTTTTGAAAAATTAAAACCAAAAACAAGAATTTATATGTCAAAACAAAATTGTAGTTGGATTGCATAAACACAAAAGTTTCAGCTTATTAGGTTTTGAAATCCTAAAATAAAAAAAAAATCATATGACAAAACAAAATTAAGTAAAAAAATAAAGAAAAAGTAAAACAAAAAAAATAAAATCGTATGATAAAACAAAATCTTATTCTGCTAAGAATTTAAAATTTTTCGTGTATATCTACTAGCCGACGTGATACAACAGAGAATGCATGCAAATGTAAGTCGAACGTACGGCTAATAATCGTTTTAATTTATTTGTGTTTAGATCCCTACTATGATTAGAGTCGATTTTTGCCTAATATTGGTGATAAAAATTGAGATGTGCAATTGTTATTTACCCGGTGATATAATCTTTCAATTACCATTACATTTGCCAGTAAAAGCACTTATCTAATTCAAATCAGTTTAGAAATTTTAGCGTTCCATTATATCAGACCGCAAATTTATTGAAACTTTAAAAACCAAACCTCCTTTCTAGAAAAAACTGTGTTGGTAGTCGTACGTGATGGTAGGGAATTTATTGAGAATCTTTACTTGGTCAATACCCCAACTAGAACTCACGAATTGGTTATCGAAACTCGGGTCGGCCTGCCACCACAATTTGGTCGTGATTCATCTTGTTGATCATAGTAATGGTCTTGTTTGTCTTTCCAATGAAGGGTAATGTTATATATCTATGAAATCTGTCGACCAATCAGTATAAGGTCCTTCCTAATCCTAAGATACGTAAAAGCAAAAGACACTTCACAACAAAGCTAGGGTTTGTTTTTGATTCTATTTCCGATGACTACAAGGTTCTTAGTTTTGGTAAGTCACGTGCTTCGCAAGATAGTCTTGATAAAATTGTTCAAAAAGCACAGATGTACTCCGCAAATGCTGATTCTTAGGAAGAAACTGAGGTTCGTAACACGTTTAAAAGATTTTGGTGCACGTATTCAAAATGTTTTCACATTAAAATTGGGGAGGTATTATATTTAGAAGAAAAGACTGGCATAGTGTGGTTTGATTTACGTAATGAAGCTTTCGGAGTATACAAGTTTCCCAACTCTACGCAAGGTTATCAAAAGTCAAATATTTTTTATTTCAAAGGTTCTGTTGCTATAATCGCTGGAGATGGTGATGAATCAGTTTATAGTCCATGGGCATTGTTGGACGATGGTTGTGGCGAGGTGTCTTGGACTAAGATATTCAATATTACACATGATCTTGATTTTTATGAATCTAGTGTTTTTTGTTTTTTAGGTGGTGGACACTTTGTTACACTAAATGGTGCTCATGAATGCATATTTCCAGACTACTATAAGAAGAAAGAGATTAAAGTATGCCAAGTTGCAACACGGAAGACGGTACTTATCAAGTACACAGAAAGTCTTGTTTCACTACAAGGGTTTGAACAACTGGAGTGAAGTGGTAAGTACTTACGATATGGAGGGGAGAACGTCCATTAGGTTGTTTAATGCAGTTCTAATTAAGGGAAGATTCAATGCTTTAAGGCTATATATGTTTGTCTTTGCTCTGTTTAATAGATGTTTATGTATTTCCTTAGATATACTGGGTTGTTGCTTATAATCAACCGGTGACAATTTTTTTGTAGATGTTTGATGTTTGTTGATGCTTCAGATCTGTTTGAATACTGAAACTTGTAGTATAATGGAAATTATGTTCCATGCCACGTAATTAGAAATTAAGCAGTATCTAACGATCATGAATGTAAATGTGACCTTAATTACTTTTTGTAGGAACATTGAAGTAGACTTGCTGCATAAATTTATAAATTAATTACGTGAACATAAACAATAGTCAAAGGAGCTTCGTACATTCCTCATGTTAAAAAGCTAGAATTTAGATTTCAGAAACTTGATTTTCTAAGCCAAGCAAAAAAAGAATTAGGGTGGAAATTAAGAGGTAAAACCATCCAAGCTCGATCAAAAAAAAAAAAAAAACACGATGAACAGCCTAAGTAAAGTCATCAATCATTAATCAATATTATCTATCCATCTATTATCTATATATAAAATAAGATCTCGGGAGGCAGACGTGGCTTCTCCTAAGTGTCCTATTCTAATTTCTCTGCCTTACTGCAATTTCATTATTTTAGTGAATAGAAAATAAATTAATTGGATTAGTAATGAGAAGAGTCAGTTGTGGTGTCAACTTTCTGCCTCCCTTGCTGTTAGTTTGGTTAGGGAATTTGAGAGGGTTAGTGCAGTTGCACAGTTATTAGTAATTTTAATATTTTATTAAATAGAATTACTCGTCATATTTTTGGAAAAGAGGTGTTTTAGTGTGGAAAAATAAAAAAAGTTATGTGTTTTACTTAAGAAGCTAATTGATTCATATACTAATTAAGTAAGGATAATTAAATAAAAATAATGAAACTATTAAGTAAGAATAATTAAGTAATTTCATCAAGTACTATGACCGACCGACCGATTACCAAACTTTTAATGTTTCGTCTATTATAATATAGTATAGATATGTTTTTATAATTTTTATTTTCATAACTTACAGAATATAATCATACATACATACATGTATTGAACCTGCAAAACATTGATAATGAAAACGTGACGCCTAATTAGAAGTAGATGAAATCCTAATTATGTGGTTAACATGCATGTTATACTAGAGTAAATTTTATTTTTACCAATTCTTTGAATGAACAACAAATTAAGTCCTGTTTAAAATTATGAAACTCATTTTTCTCCCATTAGTCCCCTATTTTTAATTTTTTTATTAGAATGGAGTTCAAATATAAGAAAAGAGTAATTATAAAAATTACTTTTGAAACTAAAACTTTTACTAACTAAAAGTTTACCAATTTTTTGAAGCTGCTTATATTTTGCATTTTTCCTTATTTGTATAATATACATGTGCTCAACATACTTTTATATAATTTGACCGTGAGTAATTTTAGTTTTAACTTTTTTTTTCTCCAAATGAACATGTATTCATTCAGGCTGACAATTTTTAAGCAGACCCTATTGCAATATCCCTCAAAGGAAAATCGATAACTCTTATTTAAACAAAAATCATGTTTTAGAAAGATGGGAAAATTCACAAAACAATACTAGTAGCACATGCTAGAAAACTTATGACATTCAAAATGTTGTGACTCGAATTATTAAGAATAAAAGTTCTATTTAAGTTATGTTAAAATACAAACAATCTTATGTCACGGTCTTTACAAATTTCACAAATGCACTATGAAACATGAATACATATAATAGTACACAAACTCCATGTAAAATGTATCTCCAGGTGACAGTGCTATACCATACCCTTACAACATTTTGTCATCAGTCTATGTACAAATAATGTGTCTGTGATGATGTAACATAAATTCAAACCTCCTGAAAAAGCATGTGCACAACTCTTACTTATCTACAGTTTCTTGGCATTCCATTGATGGCCTCTTTTCATCCTCTATCTAAAAGATCTTCTGGGGGGACTTGCAATAGTAAATAAACACAAGTGCCATTGCAGGAGCATCTTATGAACACAGTTATACAAGTACTATTTTGAGTTGGAAACAGAGGATCACAACAAGTAATGACATAGGCATACTCCATATTAGAATGATTTAGACAAACATCATTGTTATCTTATTATTTATGATGACTTTGACATGTTATTTACACCTGCAGCAGCACGAGATAGATAATGAAGATTTACAAACTTGGGTCTAGATTTTGTTCAGAAAACATTTAAGTCACGGGCTTCAAATTTACTGTCTGAAATAACCAAGTATTGTTTCTACTCTCAACATAATATAGAACGGTCAAACCCTGGTACAAATCATGCATGCACCATATGTTACGAGGCTCAATGAAATAACTAAGACTACCCTTTACTCCAATTATACGAAAAAGTATATTTTAATTAGGTGAGCTTACCCCTAAGCTAGAAAATTTATTTTTCCTTTTTTAAAAAATAATAATTTAGGACTTTGTTTATTTTAGTTTAAAAAGAGATCAATTAATCGTATATGTTAGTATTTAAATTCCAGAAAATCGAATATTTTCCAGAATACACACTTAACTAGGCATGCCAATTTCAAATATACTTTTATTTGTAATCGAGTAGATACCCATTTTCACAAATTTAAATCAAGATAGAGTTCTAGCAAAAAAAAATCTATGTCTTTCAATGTCTTAAATTAAAAAAAATAAATATTATTACAATGTCTTACACTTAATTAGGCATGTCTTGAAAAGTAGAAATTCCGTGAGTCCAAAAATACGTAGAATTTTAAGATTACTTAGATGAAATTCATTTATTTTTCAAATAAACATAAAAAAATTTACATGGATATTAGGAGGTGGTAAGCTAGTTGCTCACAAAGACTAGTCATGCCTGTGATGTGCAATAACGTCCATATGCATATGCATTAATAATTTACACTTTACACAAAATAGTTACTATTGTAAAACCCAGCTACCACTACCTATCACAATCTGAATCTCTTTTACGTGTAAACTTACCCACCTAGTTAGCACCTATTGTAAATCTCTTTCTCTCTCTCAAATTGTAAGTAGTAGTAGAGGATCAGAAGTTATAACTGTTTGTGTATATATTACACAACTCCAGTACTTAGTCCTCAGTCCTCAATCCTCTTTTCTATTTTTCATTCTCAAACTTCATATAATGCCTCCCTTTCGTCCTCTTCATTTTCAGTATCCTCCTCCCCCGCCTCCCCCTCCCATTTTCATTTTCACCCATCACTTCCACTACCACTACAACATTCATTTCGTTGAACTTGGTGTTAGAGCGTTTATAACTGGGATAAATGAGGAAACTCGAGAGAGTCTTGAATTTTTTCAACCGGAACAAATTCCCTCTGTACTGCCAAATCACACATTCATCTACAATCACACCACTCTTCTCCATGACGAACCCCTACCAGTACCAACACACCCACATTTTCCTTGGAAAATTTGTGAAAATTACGATTACTTATATGTGCACTATCATCACTTTGGTTATGACAGAGATGATGACTATAAAAATCAACACCTTACAAATCATGTACCACCAAACATTCTTCTCAGCTACATTGAAAATCTTTATCCCGAGAATAACATCGTTCATAGCCATATTCATTATCATTGGGATAATGAACAAAATCTTTTTGCTAGTTCATCTGAAGAAGAAAATGAAGATGAAGGCGAAGGTGAGGAAGAGCAAAGAGGAGAAAATGAAGGTGGAGGTGAGGAAGATGATGGAGGGGACGATGAGTAAGGAGGAGAAGATGAGGAGTGCCGGAGTTCTGCATGCTGGTCTTAGTTGGTAGATTATTTATTTTCCTTTCAGTTAGTTGTTGAATCCTATTTTCTTCAATTATTAGTTGTAATTTGTTTGAGTTGTTTATTTTACATGTCTTAGTTGTCGTTGGCGCATGTTTTGTATTTTGCATTTTATATAACAGAAATTTAATTAAAAATGAGCTAAAAATGATTTAGTGTTGAATAAAAAATTTATAATGAATAAAAACTTTAAAAGATTCAAATGCAGTACAATCAAATAGGCTTAAACTGGATCTATTTAAATTATAATTTTAAGTTTAAACAAAATGCTAAAACCTAATTTTATACTGATTTTGAGAAAATCCAAGTTTGCAAATAAATAACTTTATTTATGTGTTGTTTTAAAATGTACAAAACCTAATTAGATTCAAACTAAATCTTGTCACAAACTATAACCATATAAAGTTGGCAACGACATGCAAGACATTAAACCGTTACATTTCTCAGTTTGTGTTGATGAAATGTTACGAAAAGGTAAACTGCTTACTGAAATTACAATATACCTTGTACAAAAACAGTTAGCTCTTCCATTTTCTCATTTCACCAAGAGGATACACATGGTACCAACTCTCACAATCTTCAATCCCAAATCCTTCTAAAGAAGAATGTTCACATGATCTTATAACATATATACATACAAATATGATGTATTAAAATTTTTTGAAATTGCGCATTCTTTTTATATAGACATTGGTTAAGAAAAATCCCATGTTTTTGTGCATATGAATCTTTCACATTCTCTTTGGCAAATAAAATGTCCACTTTAAGAAATGATTAGAAACTTTATCATTTCTAGATTTCATTCAGAAAACATTTAAAGTCATGGGCTTCAAAGAACCAAGTACTGTTTATGCTCTCAACATAATATAGAACGGTCAAACCTAGTATAAATCATGCGTGCACCGTATGTTAAAAGGCTCAATGAAATAACTAAGACTGCCATTTGCTCCAATTATACGAAAAAGTATATTTTAATTAGGTGAGCTTACCCCCAAGCTAGAAAATTTATTTTTCTTTATTAAAAAAAAATAATACTCCCTCCGTCCCAGCCATTTGTTTACATATGGTTTGGGCACGGAGGTTAAGAAATATGTATAAAGTATTAGAAAAGAGAAAGAAAAGTGGGTGAAGTGGTGAGACCCATTGATTTTTAATGTATAAAAGGGAGATAGTGGAGTAAAAAGTAGTGTGAAAAGGAAAGAAAAATGAGAAAGTGGTGGGACCCATTAACTATTTTAGGTAAGTTTTGAAATGTAAAGAATTGGATGGGACATCCCAAAAAGGAAACTGTAAAGAAATGGTTGGGACAGAGGGAGTAATAATTTAGGACTTGATTTATTTTAGTTTAAAAAGAGATCAATTAATGGTATATGTTAGTATTTAAATTTCAGAAAATCCAATATTTTCCAAAATACACACTTAATTAGGCATGCCAATTTCAAATATACTTTTATTTGTAATCGAGTAGATACCTATTTTCATAAACTTAAATCAAGATCGAGTTCTGGCAAAAAAAAAAAAATGTCTTACAATGTCTTAAATTTTAAAAAAATAAATATTATTACATTGTCTTACACTTAATTAGGCATGTCTTGAAAAGTAGAAATTTCGTGAGTCCAAAAATACGTAGTAAAATACGTAGAATTTTTAGATTACTTAAATGAAATTCATTTATTTTTCAAATAAACATAAAAAAATTTACCTAGATATTAGGCCGTGGTAAGCTAGTTGAGCTTGTAAATCTCACAAAGACTAGCCAGGCATGTGATGTGCAATAACGTCCATATGTATACGCATTAATAATTTACACTTTACACACAATAGTTACTATTGCAGGAGTTTTGCAATATAAAACCCAGCTACCACCACCTATCACAATCTGAATCTCTTTTACGTGTAAGGTTACCCACCTAGCTAGCACCTATTGTAAATCTCTTTCTCTCTCTCAAATTGTAAATAGTAGTAGAGAGAATCAAAAGTTGTAACTGTTTGTGTCTATATTACACAACTCCAGTACTTAGTCCTCAATTCTATTTTCTTTTTTTCATTCTCAAACTTCATACAATGCCTCCCTTCCGTCCCCTTCATTTTTAGTATCCTCCTCTCCGCCTCCTCCTCCCATTTTCATTTCCACCCATCACTTCCACTACCATTATAATATCCATTTTGTTGAACTTGGTACTGGAGCGTTTATAACCGGGATAAATGAAGAAGCTCGAGAGAGTCTTTAATTTTTTTAGCCGGAATAATTCCCGTTTGTACCGAAAAATCACACATTCATCTACAATCACACCACTCTTCCCCACGACGAACCCCCACTAGCACCAACATGCCCACATTTTTCTTAGAAAATTCGTGAAAATCACGATTACTTACATGTCCACTATCATCACTTTGGTGATGATTATAATTTGGATTATGATGACTATAACAATCAACACCTTACAAACCATGTACCACCAAGCTTTTTTCTCAGCTACATTGAAAATCTTTATCCCGGGAATAACGTCGTTCATAGCCACATTCATTATCACTGGGGTAATGAACCAAATCTTTCTGCTAGTTCATCTGAAGAAGAAAATGAAGATGAAGGTGAAGGTGAGGAAGAGCAAGGAGGAGAAAATGATGGTGGAGGTGAGGAAGATGATGGAGGGGACGATGAGTAAGGAGGAGAAGATGAGGAGTGCCGGAGTTCTGCATACTGGTCTTAGTTGGTAGATTATTTATTTTCCTTTCAGTTAGTTGTTGAATCTAATTTTCTTCAATTCTTAGTTGTAATTTGTTTGAATTGTTTATTTTACATGTCTTAGTTGTCGTTGGCCGCATGTTTTGTATTTTGCATTTTATATTACAGAAATTTAATTAAAAATGAGCTAAAAATGATTTAGTGTTGAATAAAAAATTTATAATGAATAAAAACTTCAAAAGATTAAAATGTAGTGCAATCAAGTAGGCTTAAACTGGATCTATTTTAATTTTAATTTTAAGTTGAAACAAAATGCTAAAACCTAATTTTATAGTGATTTTGAGAGAATCCAAGTTTGCAAATAAATAACTTTATTTATATGTTGTTTTAAAATGTTAAAACCTAATTAGATTCAAACTAAATCTTGTCACAAACTATAACCATATATATTTGGCAACGTACATGCAATACATTAAAAAGTTACATTTCTCAGTTTGTGTTGACGAAATGTTACAAATAGGTAAACTGCTTACTGAAATTACAATATACCTTGTACAAAAACAGTTAGCTCTTCCATTTTCTCATTTCACCAAGAGGATACACATGGTACCAACTCTCACAATTTTCAATCCCAGATCCTTCTAAAGAAGAATGTTCACATTATCTTATAACATATATACATACAAATATGATGTATTAAAAATGTTTAAAATTGGTCATTCTTTTTATATAGACATTGGTTAAGAAAAATCCCATGTTTTTGTGCATATGAATCTTTCACATTCTCTTTGGCAACTGAAATGTTCACTTTAAAAAATGATTAGAAACTTTATCATTTCTAGATTTCATTCAGAAAACATTTAAAGTCATGGGCTTCAAAGAACCAAGTACTGTTTATGCTCTCAACATAATATTGAACGGTCAAACCTAGTATAAATCATGCATGCACCGTATGTTACGAGGCTCAATGAAATAACTAAGACTGCCCTTTGCTCCAATTGTAGAAAAAGTATATTTTAATTAGGTGAGCTTACCCCCAAGCTAGACAATTTATTTTTCTTTTTTTAAAAAAAAATAATAATTTAGGACTTGATTTATTTTAGTTTAAAAAGAGATCAATTAATCGTATATATTAGTATTTAAATTTCAGAAAATCGAATATTATCAAAAATACACACTTAATTTAGGCATTGCCAATTTCAAATATATTTTTATTTGTAATCGAGTAGATACCTATTTTCATAAACTTAAATCAAGATCGAGTTCTGGCAAAAAAAAATAATGTCTTACAATGTCTTAAATTTTAAAAAAATAAATATTATTACATTGTCTTACACTTAATTAGGCATGTCTTGAAAAGTAGAAATTTCGTGAGTCCAAAAATACGTAGAATTTTAAGATTACTTAAATGAAATTCATTTATTTTTCAAATAAACATAAAAAAATTTACTTGGATATTAGGCCGTAGTAAGGTAGTTGAGCTTGTAAATCTCACAAAGACTAGCCAGACCTGTGATGTGCAATAACGTCCATATGCATATGCATTAATAATTTACACTTTACACACAATAGTTACTGTTGCAGGAGCTTTGCAATATAAAACCCAGCTACCACCACCTATCACAATCTGAATCTCTTTTACGTGTAAGGTTACTCACCTAGCTAACACCTATTGTAAATCTCTTTCTCTCTCTCAAATTGTAAGTTGTAGTAGAGAGAATCAAAAGTTGTAACTGTTTGTGTCTATATTACACAACTCCAGTACTTAGTCCTCAGTCCTCAATCCTATTTTCTTTTTTTCATTCTCAAACTTCACACAATGCCTCCCTTCCGTCCCCTTCATTTTCAGTATCCTCCTCTCCGCCTCCCCCTCCCCCTCCCATTTTCATTTCCACCCATCACTTTCACTACCATTATAATATCCATTTCGTTGAACTTGGTGCTGGAGCGTTTATAACCGGGATAAATGTAGAAGCTCGAGAGAGTCTTTAATTTTTTTAACCGGAAGAATTCCCGTTTGTACCGGAAAATCACACATTCATCTACAATCACACCACTTTTCTCGACGACGAACCCCCACTAGCACCAACATACCCACATTTTTCTTGGAAAATTCGTGAAAATCACGATTACTTACATGTCCACTATCATCACTTTGGTGATGATTATAATTTGGATGATGATGACTATAACAATCAACACCTTACAAATCATGTACCACCAAACATTTTTCTCAGCTACATTGAAAATCTTTATCCCGGGAATAACGTCGTTCATAGCCACATTCATTATCACTGGGGTAATGAACCAAATCTTTCTGCTAGTTCATCTGAAGAAGAAGAAAATGAAGGTGAAGGTGAGGAAGAGCAAGGAGGAGGTGAGGAAGAGCAAGGAGACGAGGAAGATGATGGAGGGGACGATGAGTAAGGAGAAGATGAGGAATGCAAGAGTTCTACATGTTGGTCTTAGTTGGTAGATTATTTATTTTCCTTTCAGTTAGTTGTTGTTAATCTTATTTTCTTCAATTCTTAGTTGTAATTTGTTTGAGTTGTTTATTTTACATGTCTTAGTTGTCATTGGACGCATGTTTTGTATTTCATATTTTATAGAAAAGAAATTTAATTAAAAATGAGCTAAAAAGTGATTCAATGTAGATTAAAAAATTTATAACAAATAAAATTAAAAAAATTCAAATGCAGTACATTCAAGTAGGCTTAAACTCGATCTATTCAAATTTCAATTTCAAGTTCAAACAAAATGCTAAAAATAAAGAGATCAACTTTAAATAATCATATCTCATTCATCTCTTAATCATTTTGAGTGATTCAAAGTGCCTCGGAAAGCTCTCACAGAGGAGAACACATTCCAAGCTTCACTCGTTACGTGCACGCATTATTCATCCACTCAAGAACGGCTCAAAATGACTTGACAATGTGGGGCTAAACCCACATTTTTCAACAATCCCCCACATGGATGAGATTGATGTTTCAGTAGCACACACCAAACAGACAGACACGGAGTTTGACTTGGTGATAGTTTCTATGATTAGATACAACATACGATAGGTAGAGAATGCTCTTTGAAACTTCGCTCGAATAAGTATATCAACTTTATAGGTAGACAGTAGACGTGCTTGTCCTTGATCTGTTGGACCGTTTGTGTAAACGATGATATACTTATCACTGTATCTTTTCAGACTCGTTTAGCTCTTATGAGTATGCCCATTTTAGCCATGGAACATCGTCCTGGTTCTGCAGTATTTTTTAAAGAATTGTGCCTCGCAATTCCCCTTTGAAGTGGCCTCACTTCTCTCCCACATAGGTGATCTTTATCTTATAGAGTAACCCGCGTTTACTGAACTGAATTCCATGGGTTCACACTTAAACTTCATGTATTCACCAAAGATCATTAAAAGCTCAAAAAATTGACCTCGTACCTTACGGGTCTCATTGTTTTCCTTATCATAGGAACAGGCCAGGGGTTACCCCTATAGTGATTTGATCATTATAATTTAGTTTTCCCATTGAACCAAGTCCTTGGGATCTCCAGTCAGCAATGGTTTGGTGTCCACCATGATTCCATTAAGCAATAGGCTTAAGGCCCATCCCTCTCGATGATTTCTCAACCACTTCTCTTAATAACACTTTGATTAGCGGATCCGCGGTATTATCCTTTGACGGTATATAGTCAATAGTGATAATTCCGGTTGAGATTAAATGTGTAATGGAACTATGTCGTCTTCGTATATGACGGGACTTTCCATTGTACATCGTGCTTTGTGCTCTGCCAATAGCGGATTGACTATCACAATGTATCCCTATTGCAGTCACAGGCTTTGACCATATTGAAATATCCTCCAGAAATTGACGTAGATATTCAGTCTCTTTGGCACATTTATATCGCATGGCAGCGATAACAAACGTCATCCTAATGGACATTATTATCGTTACCGGAGAATATGTATCAAAGTAATCTAGACCCTTCTGTTGCTTGTATCCTTTGATTACAAGTCTGGCCTTATACTTATCGATAGTGCCATCAGTTTTCAACTTCTTTTTGAAAACCCACTTGCTACCTAATGGTTTACAACCGGTTGGCAAGTCCATTAACTCCCAAGTATGATTCTGCATAATAGAATCAACTTCATTCTTAATAGCCTCTTTTCACATAGACCCATCAAGTGAGGTAACCACTTCCTTATAGGTTTTCGGGTCACCTTCCTCGAGCAAATAGGTCATAAAATTGGACCCGTAGGAATTCTCCATACGTTGTCTTTTGCACCTTCTCACACCCCCACATTTTCGTCTTTACTTTCTTCACTCTCATTATTGTCATCTATAGACTCACGAGTTCGTTTAGACGTTATAGGGTGTTCGTTTCCTAGATTACAGGGAAACATTGTCTCAAAAAATGAGGCATTCCTTGATTCCATAATGGTATTCTTTTAAATATCAGGAATCTTGGAATCATGAACAAGAAACCGATATGTAGTACTATATGGAGGATATCCGATGAAGATACAATCCACAATCTTTGGACCAATCTTCACCTTCTTAGGTGTAGGGATCAGTACCTTTGTAAGGCACCCCCACACTTTCAGGTGTTGGTAACTTGGTTTCTTTTTCCTTCACATTTCATAAGGACTTACGTCCTTATTTTTGCGCATTGTAATATTTAAAATATTATTTGCGCTTAAGATGACTTCCCCCCAAATCGATTGTGGAAGTCTAGAGCTCATCAACATCGCATTCATCATCTCTTTAAGAGTGCGATTCTTCCTCTCAGCCATTCCATTTGACTGAGGGGAGTATGGTGTAGTGACTTCATGGATTATACCATGTTGTGAACAGAATTCCCCAAAAGGTTCAACATATTCACCTCCACGATCACTTCGTATCGTTTTGATTTTCTTAGTTTGTTGTGTCTCAACTTCTTCCTTATAGANTTATAGCTTCATCTTTGCTTTTCAGCAAATATACATAGTAGTATTTTGTACAGTCATCTATGAATGTAATAAAATACTTGTTTCCTCCTCTTGTTGGAGCGAATTTTAAATCACATATATCGCTATGTATTAGGTCCAACACTTTGGTGTTTCTTTCCACAAGTTTAAATGACGATCTCGTTAATTTTGCCTCAACACAAGTCTCACACTTATGTTTTGAATCAATCGTTAGTTTTGGTATGTATTCTTTTGCACTTAACCTTCGTAAAGTATCATAATTCACATGTCCTAATCTAGCATGCCATAAATTAGGAGACTCAAGCAAGTAAGCAGAAAAATTCTTCATTTCATTATCGTCCTTAAAGGACATAACGTTGAGCTTAAAAAGCCCATCAGTTACATAGACCTTGCCTACAAACATACCACTCTTAGACAAAATTACTTTATCTGACTCTATTACAATACGAAAGCCATGCTTATTCAACAAGGAACCAGACACAAG
>PHNY01234773.1:1390-18697 GCA_003724115.2 Anethum foeniculum
AGATATCAGATGCAGTAGGTTTCGAGTTCTTATTTACATTGCTCTATCTATTTATCAGTTTGCAAACTTTTTGGCTGACAATCTGTGTGAATTTTTTATGTATATTATACACAACCATGTAATCTGATGGGAAACGGTCGTAAACATAAAGAAGAATATTTATACATGTTATTAATCAGTTTAAATTACTTGTCGTATAGAGATAAATATTATATTCATCTATATGTGGGAATAGTAGTTCCAAACGTATAGTAGGTTACTTATAATAAGTCCAGTTGTTCAGGGGCCTTAGTCCTTCCCTATATAAACATTGCAATCTGTATGTATTATTGATGTAGGACATATTAGATGAAGAGATTGGACTGCAGAAAAATTTCTATCCCAGTATATTAACCATTGAACATGCTACTTTCAAATATTCTGCTTTTTTTATCAATAAATATTAGTAGATTACAATCATACACAATATGTATATATTAATATTATGTTAACCAAAGTTTACCAGTAACCAAAACTACAGACCTTCAGTTCAGCTACTGCAATAGTATAGTGTAGATATATTTCATACACGTGTTTATTATGTAATGGTTGATTGTATTTTTGTGTTTCTAGGTCTGTACGGTTCTTGATTCTACAACACTTTGCAGGCAAACTCATCCTGACAGGTCACTTATAGTTGTAAAGTGCCACCTTTTCGTTTATAGCGTAATTTTTTGAAGTTCACTGTATCATGAGTATTTTCTTTACCATTTTTTTGTCACAGAGAATTTGTTCAAGAGGCAACGAAGGCATTAATGAGAATGAATGAATATCTACATGTGAGGTGACCAATGATAGGTTTGGCAATTTAATAGTCTTAGGTTAAAGGAGGAGGTTATCTTTTCTGTTTATAGTATGAGCTGTATGTTGTCTTGTTTTGTTGGATTATGCCAGTTCTTATGATCATCTTTTAGTATTAGCTGATACAAGTTTTTTTTTTTTTTTTTTACTATAATAATCCATAATAAAGAAATTACTTTTATGCACTTCAACAATGCTTCTTAAGATATTAAATAGCTTTACTGAAAACACCTCAAACAGTTAACTTGCTATCTTAATTTTAAATTGTTCATTAACGTCATGGTTCGACTTCAATCTTTGGTATGCCAGTAGCCTCACTTTTATCTCTGGTTTCTATCCTACAGTTTCTTAACACGAACCAGAGCCTTTACAATGCTGTGGTAAAAGCTGAGCAAGATAAATATCTGCCTACATTAGAAGATAAGAGGGCTGCCGCTCACCTGCGGTTTGACTTTGAGAAGGGTGGAGTTCATCTATGTAGTGGTAATCATTTTCACTTGCAGTGGTTTTTGTGTTTGCATGTTATTTATTCTATCTTTTGAGCCTAAGTTTACTTATTTGCTTCCAGACAAATTGGATCGAGTTAACGAGCTAAATAAGGATATTTCTCAACTCTGTATAGAGTAAGTGATTTCCTTTTCTGTTTCACTACATTAGGCAATGGCGAAAGTTTCATACTTTAAACAAATAATTACTTTTCCTCCTATTTATTAGTTCACCTCTTCGGTAGTGAATGCTTATGTCAACTACAGGATGTCCCACAGCAGTAAAACAGTAGATAATGCACAGAGAAAATTTTATTGCATCTTTATTCCCTATTTTTATCCCTTCTACAAAAGCTTCCTCCTAACTTGAAAATTGCCAGTTAATTTCAGATCATGTCCCTCGGTCTTTTCACTGACTTGTTATTTTTGACAGCTGTTCTTAAGCCTGACCGAGTAATACTTATTCCTTTCAAAATTTTGATGAAAGATTTCTCTATTACCAGCAGCTTTAGCCTTTCAGTCTATTCATTGATCATTTATGTTTTCTGAGCCAATTTCTCTGTTCATCTTATGGTTTCCATTATAGATATATTTGCATGCTCATGTCATCTATTTATGAACATGTAAATTAGTGTTCCCTTCGTTTCAATTTAATTGTTTCTTTGGGCAAAGATTCGGTCAAATTGATCAAACTTTGACCTTTTAAATATATATATAAGGTAATATAAATAGAAACTATATTACATATACAATCATCTACAACTTTATAAAATATATAACTTTGAATCAATAATTATAAAATTGCAGTCAAAGTTTAGTCAATTTGACCGAATTGTTCAAAAAGGACATTTACATACTGACGTGTTTCATTTATTTTTACTTTTACAGAGCCGATAGCATATGTACAGTTGTGTGACTTGTATACCTATATTCTATATTTGTGTGTTTGTTCAGGTTTGGTGAAAATATAGACAAAGATCCAGGTTATGTGGACGTTCCAGCATCACTTATACCAAAACGTTTGCACCATCTAATGAAACCAATCAAAAGATACAAATCATTGGGTTCCATCAGTAAAAACAGAGAGAAGGAATTTCGGATAGTTACTGAGGAGAGTACTCTGCACACAATTCTGCAACATGTACCAGATGATGAGGTTGTTCTCGTTAGTTGCTTCTCGTTTGACATATTTAGTGGTTATATTGTCAAATGTCTAGAGTACTTCACTCTTCCCTCTCTTTTTTGCCTAAACTGTGAAATTTTCCCCTTCCTTTCATATGCCTGGTAAATGAACATCACTACAATTTAGAAGCGGGCTGTCTGGGGGCATTGCCTTTGTTATTTCCATTTTTGCTTTGTTTTTATTTTTTTTCTGGTCTTGTACAGGTTAGGAAGATGGCATATGCCCGAGGAAATTCTGTCCCACGTGCGAACCTTGCTGTTCTTGATAAGCTCATAGCTGCCCGTCATGAACTTGCTCAGGTCTGTAATATCAAGTATATTTATTGTCAGATATATACTCTTACAACTTTTTTGGTAGTTACATGCATGTAGAAATTTTCTGTATTGATAGATAATTTAATTTGTTTGGAAACTTTTTTTACCTCTACGGTTCTCAGGCTGAGCAAAGTGTATTTATGCTATTGCTTGCCAATCCTCTGCAGAATCTGGTTTGTCTCTATGGTCCTCTCTGCAGAAACGCCTTTGTTACAGGTGTAGAACAGTTATAAAACATTAATATAAACATCATGTATGGATTCCAAGTGCTCGTCTAAGTTCTTATACAAATCATGTTTGTTAAACAACAATTGCTAGTGTTTTAGATTGTAATTTTATAAGATCTTATATTAAGGCTGCTGTTAGAAATATAAATTTGAATTTTATGGAAATCAACTTGAAAGAATCATTCAACTATTTAAGTTAACGGAGGCCTAGTTACCTATCCTTCTTTAGAGTAAAGGTAATAGATATGAAGACATTTCATGGAAGTACAATTATGTGCACGTGTCAGTTGAATAATGATGTCAAGTAATGGAATTGTGCAGATTATCGGCTACAAGTCGTATGCAGAATATTGTATGCAGTTGAACTTGTCTTCGAGCCCTGATGTTGTTTATAGTTTTCTGCTTAAGATGAGCAAATTGGTGAGGCCCATGGCTGACGAGGTATGATTTTCTACACCACTTTGACACAAAATCACGCTCTCTCTCTATCTCTTTATCCCCGCCTTAAAAATCTTCACATCTTTGAGACTAAAATGTACCTATATATATTTGCAGGAGTTTAAGGCAATTTGGAATTTTAAAAAAGAAAAATACGGTCAAGGATGTGGAGATCTAGAGCCATGGGATGAGACATACCTGACCGGACTGATGAAATCTTCTGTTTCTGAGTTGGACTTCTCCGTAAGTTTTCTGTCTTTTATGAGATCTTCTAACAGAATTTTTTAATTCACCTTTTCTTTTGCTAGTTAATTCACCTTTTATGCTATTTTGCTCTCTTTGGATCGATGCAGGTTGTATCATCATACTTCCCTTTGTCACAATGTATTGAGGGCCTAAAAGTGTTAACTGAGTCGTTGTTTGGTATGACATTTCGTAGTATCCCTTTAGCAGATGGTGAAACATGGCATCCAGATGTGCTAAAAATGTCTCTGTATCATCCAGATGAGGTACAAATGAGGACTAACAAATTTTTGTTAAACTTTATCGTACTATGTAATCTTTACCAAACACAGTGGAAGTCATCTTCTGTATGATAATGGAATTCTTCAATTAGAGGCCTTGATTGATAGTCAGTTTCCAGAATATAGAGTTGGATGATAAGCTCATGTAGGACAAGATAGCTTGGCTCATATATAAACGATACAAGCTTTTATCGAGCTGCTCAAGAGCGTATCGACTCGTTTACAACCCTATCTATGTGTGAACTCTAATATATGATTTTTTTTGTCTGATTTGCTGTAACATTGGTATCTACATAGGAGTCTAAGCTCGTATTATGTAATCTTCATACAGGGTGACTTGGGGTACTTATACCTTGATCTGACTTCAAGGAAGGGCAAGTATCCTGGTTGCGCACATTATGCCATAAAAGGGGGTCGCAGGATTTCAGAATCAGACTATCAACTCCCAGTATGTAAAACTTGTTTAACTTTGCTTTGTTCAATCCTTTTTTGTACCATAAATTGTATATTAAATATGACTCTGGCTATATATAGAACATGGTAAAACAAAGAAAATGAATGATGTAATTTTAATTTAACAATAGAACGGCATCACCTAGCCAACACCTTGACGTTGATGACATCCAGCATATTTTAAACATTCATGAAAGGAACACGAAATCTAGAAGAATGTATAATTACAAAATATTTCTAAAATAACTTTTAAAAAAAAAATATTTTTGCAACATAAAAGATTTCTTATGCAACAGGCCTGGAATAAAAATCTATAATTACTGTGTGTAAATTTTACCAAAATAATAATAACATTATTTCTATCCAGAATAAATATGACATGCTACAATACTCAACTAAAATAAGGGGAAGATGGAATTGTTTAATGTGTAACCCTATATAATCTGTTATCATGAACCTATGAACAAAACTCAATTATCTCTTGCACGATCGTTAATATTTTTTGTGATGGTTCTTACTATATCGTTAATCAGTAGTATTACACATTACGAATATTTACATAAATTTATTTTATACAAAATACGTAAGCCCTTTAAAAATAAATGGTGTTAATTAATTTTAAACAAGAAGAATGATTTGAAACACTGTTCTACATGTTGATTATATGTTTAATTGATATTGAACACTTGGCCTTTTTCAATATTGTTGTGTAGGTTGTAGCCCTTGTATGCAATTTCTCAGAATCACGTTATTCATCGACAGTAAGGCTAAGCCACTCGGAAGTAGAAACCCTATTTCATGAATTTGGACATGCTCTACATTCATTACTTTCAAGAACGGTAAACTTTTAAAATCATTATATCAAATTTTATTATGTTGGCTTCCATCTTATATCTTTACTAACTTGCTGCTGTAGGATTATCAACATTTTTCAGGCACAAGAATAGCGTTTGATCTCGCTGAAACTCCTTCAAATTTATTTGAGTACGTGGCATTCTACAACATGAATGCAAACTTTTTCTTGAATTTTAATTTTATACATAAACAATATCATTTTGTATGTGTTAAAAGAATTAAATTGATCTGTTGCAAATTGGCTAGATCTAGTTCTATTTAGACTGTATGCAGGTAGTAGTGTCTCCCACCGATTCAAAAGAACATATTTCCTTTTTGTGTAGGTACTATGCTTGGGATTACAGAGTGTTGAGGACATTCTCAAAACACTATTCAACTGGTGAACCGATTCCTGAAAAATTGGTGGAGGCGCTGCAGCGAGCCAAAAAAATGTTTGCTGCAACTGAGTTGCAACGCCAGGTCATTTTTGGATTATAAATATTACAATTATTTATTTAATTTTTGCTTTTTCACATCTTTCCAAAAAAAAATAATTCTGACATTATTTTTCTTTGTTATGTCACTAGATTTTATATGCAATGGTTGACCAAAAACTTTTTGGGGAAGAATCTTCTGTACCAAAGGATACAGTCACTTTATTTAGGGATTTAAAGATGCAACATACAAGCTGGAAGCATATGGAGGGTACACATTGGCACACCCGATTTACCCACCTATTAAATTATGGGGCAGGTAATCTTTAACTATGATTTCTGATTTAACAGTTAAATGAATCTTCATTGCTTAATTTATTCTATTAGAGGTTCACTGTATATGTTTGACATTATAGCTAAGTATCTGATCAAGAAGAAAATATGAGAATCTTGAGTATTACGAATTTTTCTTAAAAATTATGATGTTATGATCTAATTTTATTCTTTCTTGATAATAAATAAATATGATGTTAATTTTTGTAGCAGTGAGATATCAAACTATTAATGTATCGTCTTTATAGTCATAAATACAATGTCATTTCTTGTCTTTGTTAGAGATTGAACTTTTAATCTTCTGATTGGTTAAACGGCACATGATCTGTTGTTTGCCCTTAAATTCCAGTAACTAAAATGAAAATATCTGATTTATTTTAAATGTATATACTATATATGGTCTTAAAATGTTTAGGTTATTACACCTACTTATACGCCAAGTGCTTTGCTGCAACCATATGGCAAAAGATATGCAAGGATGATCCGCTATCACGAGCCACTGGGTCCGCTATTAGAATGGGATTATTGCAACATGGTGGTGCCAAAGACCCGTCAGATCTGTTGAACGATATTGTAGGTGATGGAATTCTGACAAAGCTTGATGGAGGTATTGTTCCTGATGTTAGTAGTCTCTATGGTGAACTGGGACTGTTGACTAGGGATCTAAGCAAGAGCCAGCTATAGCAACTTTTAAAGCAACATGATTATGTAGTCTCTCTTTGTATTAAAAGATAAAGTTATAGGAAGATATTCAAAATTTTGAATAAATATTTTTTTAGAACTGAAAATGTAATTCTCAAGTGAGAAAAAGAAAAATGTATTTTCACGAGGTTGCACAATATTATTTTTTGATGATTTCTGCTTTAGAGAGAGTGCTATGAAGGGAAAATCAAAGCAACCTGCTGTGTTCTTTCATTCTTCAATTTTTATAATTTCTTTGTCAACTCCAGGTAATTGCATATGCTATCTGCTGGGTGAGCCAAGTTAATGCCTTGTGATTATTTTTGCTCCCTTCATATTTTATCAAGCAAAAGTTGTTCAGGTAAAAGGACTAGTATCTCATCACTTATGTAAAAGTTAATTTAGTTGACAAGTTCTAACAATAACAATCATAATAGTAACCATAGTAATAATCAAAAATGAAAATAATACCCAACAAAACAGCAGTGTAATCAATGAAATAAACCCACAGGACCAGAGTTCTGAAAATCAGATTGCCATGTAGGCATAGCAAGTCTCAGCCTCAGCTTAACTAATTCTTTTATACAAAAGATACGCTTCATTAAAAATATAAAACTTAGAGCAGAGGTAAGAGTTCCTCAGTCAGCGTCTCATAGATTTTCCTACATATTCAACAGATTTAATGAATTGTTGCCCTGAATATACACCATTACCTTAGTAATAATTCATAGTAAAACTTGAACTTGGTAGCCTTATGTTAAGTCGATCACATTGTCGTAAAGGGATTGGTCAGGTGTTACAATAGCTCGCTTTCCGATTTCTCCGAGAAAGCAACATTCTTTATCAACTGTATTGATAGCTGCAACATCTTGAGCAAATATGCAACTGGAACCAGCAGAAACCTGCTCAAAATTTATAATGCTTTATTACAAATTACTTCATCCATTCCAACAATAATAAATACTCTTCCATTACATAGAAACATATGTTCTGTAGTATTTTAAATAAAAAGGACATCTGAATGAAATTAAAAATGCAATCAATAATTAGATAACATTTTACTCACATCATATAAGATGTCTCCCAGCTTTAGTTTAATTGCTCCACTCTTGTAAACTAGCATTTTCCCCATGTGTCCTGCTGGCAAGTCTTCTAAATGTTCATTTTTCTTCCTTAAAAGCATGGACTTTCCAACAATATCCATCCCCCTTGAAGCAGGTGAAATACCAGTAGCCCCTTGGTCAACTTTCTCTTTTCCCTTTGCTTTAGCTAAAGAATCTGCCCCTTTAAATGGCGTTAAGCTTCTAGCACTTTCTTGCTCCCTTCCAATGCGCAAAGCACTTTCACTCTTAGATATTTTTGAGTTGTCAACTGCAGCATCTGCACCAGCCCGACTCCTAACTAGTGGCAAATTAGGAGGAAGTTGGAAAAATAACATCTGTACATCCTCGTTTTCAGTCTGCCCGACATACACAGGACAAAATCAACAGTCTACTAAAGTGAGTGCACAAGGTACAAACATAACAGGCATATGGTATGGATTCAATAATAATATATGCTTATTTTGGGGATTTATGCTACTGACCAGCAACCCAAGCTCTACAGCAGAATTTGTAAGATCTTCATCATACTCCTTGGTAGCTCCACCCTCCTCAAATTCAGCTTGATTTAGAATTTCTTGCAAAAGAAAAAAACTTCGTAAATGTGATTCACATGAAAAGCCACACAAATTTGTTATAAAATATTGATGTAGCTACTTGAAAGACAATCATCGCTATAGATGACTTGTACACAGTAAAATCATCTGACTAAAACAACACTTTCAAATGTCTCTCTTTTGATTCAAGGTGGTGGGAGATTTGCAACACACATGTCATGTGGCTGTACTAAAACTATGACGCCATGGACCTCTGTGCAAACATTATATAAAGACCCTAAACTATTGATGCACGAGTCAAGACTTTGGGTCAAGCTCCAGCAATGGATTTTAATATTGTTACCAGAAAATTTTATAATGTTTTGTATAAATGATAACTATAGATTTCCATCAGATAAAAAGAAAAAAAACAGGACTCACAAATATGGACTGGTAGCATACCTGGATCCCCAGAGTAGGGCCTCCTTAAGGGAAGAGTGACAGGATAAAATGAGTGGTTGTAATCCTGCCAAACATCAAACAAAAAGGGAATTCTCAGCAAGTGAGTTTATAGGAAGACAAAAATGTTACAAACAGTTGTTACCCAGGGCTCTATGTAATCCTTTTCAAGCATCTGGCGTGATGTATCCACACGGACTATTGGACCTCCTCTAGTTTCATTTGTGACGGAAGTTGAAAGGGAAGTTGAAAGGGAAGAAACTGTGATCTCCTTGATGCCTCGGACAGGATCTTGTAATACTAGATCCTCGGTTTTACTAACACTTCCTTCCTTGGGCGTTCCCCATTTGGTTAAAGAAGTTGAAGTTTCAGATCTCCCACCAAAAGCAACATGCACTGATGCTGCAAGGTGAATCCAAATATGAGGAACTACCAAAATTATAATAGCATCTAAAACTAATAAGAAACTAAGTCGATAGAAATTTGTCTGAACACCTTACATTTTCACAAGTCTTTACGAAGTACGAATTCCCAAATCAATGTATTAGTAGCATAATAGCCACACACAGAAAGTGTTATTTACACTATCAAGCAAGGAAAATAAATTCAATGCTCTAAAACTAGTTCCGCAGTCAAAAAGATATAGAGCTCATCATGAAACAGTTTGCTTTATTGGAGCAACTAAAAATTAAAAAAAAAAACAATTTTACAGCTCTGAATAAAAATATACTTGATTTATGTGCATCATGACGTAAGAACTCCATGGTGACCGCATGCAACTAGGACAAATAACAAGTTTACACGACATTATGCTTCGCTAATCAATCAAAAGGACTAATTTGAAAAGGAATTACATTTCTTGTCGACCTTAGGTTCTCGTCTCCCACGTCGCTCCTGTAAAAACAGAAAACATCAGATGATTGAACAAGTTACAATGATGTTAAAAGATACAATCCCTATAATACTCGAAAGTCTAAACGACGTAATCATCCTACAGTCATTCAAATGTCCTAACTCTTTAATTACGATTTACAACTTAATCCAATCCATGTCAGGCTCATGCATAATCCAGGCTAAACAGTAAAAGTAAACAATTAGAGTGAGCTCATGTGGTCTTTACATAAAAGATATAGTGAGCTCATTAGGTAAACACTTAATTTTAATACTTTGGCCAACTCTTGTTATTATGAAATATATAAAAGTGAATCTAAGCAATTCACCAAACCACATAATGACCCCTAGCACAGTTGGTTCAGCAAGCCCCCCCAAAAACACACATTAAGAGCAGGTCACAGGTTCAAAACACCCCAACAACATAAATTTATAAAAAATTATTTTTAACGTAAAATGATAAAAAAAATTACATTGACCCTACGGAAGAGTGCCTGTGCAGCTTCTTCATCCCTTTCATCAGTCTCTTCCTCTCTGCAAATACAATACATAAATACATTCAATATTTTAATAAAAAAATTAAATATATAGTCTTATCCATACATACATACATACATATAAAAAATAAATAAAATGAAAAATGTAACCAAAGTTCTCGGTGACTAAAAATCGAGAGTTCGAAAATAAAGTCGAGAGTTCAAGTTTCAGCGAGGGTGAATATTTACAACATACATACATATAAACCTATACACGCATATATGAGATATCTATAAATGAAAAAGGAAGAGAGACAGACGTCTTGGGGGCAACAGCGAGCTTACGACGGGGAGGAGGTCCTTTAGGGGCAAATCTAACCTGTAAAACACATCAATTTCAGATCAATTAGTGATTTAATCAGTATAATTGAAAGACAAAATTAAATTAAAAAAAATGGTGAGTAATAAGCAGTAGAGTAGTATTATGAATCTCAGACCTTTCTGGCGTTAGGTTTTGAAGGACTACCGTCGTTATCCATGACTGAATTCCGGCAACCGATCTCCGATCTGTACACGATATAGCTAGGGTTAGGTTAAAAAAAAGGGGAAAAAAGGTCGGAAGATGAGGTGATTCGAACCTGGGTCGCTGCTGTGTGAAAAATTGCGTTTACCTGTAGGCTAGACTTGAATTTATTAAATTTTCTGTACATCAAAATATATAAATGAATATAATGTAATTTGGTCTCTAGTTCGTGTAGGACACACTTAGAGTCCAAATAAGGAAATGGCTACCGGTAGCTGACAATCGTCGTGGATCGTTTATGTAACACACTGTATCATGTAGCGTTAAATTATAATTTAAGGGGTCAGGTTCAGATTTTTTTTTTCAATCCGTTATAATTTTTCGAGGAGTTATGCGGTAAATACAGATCTAATGATTTTAGAGCAGTGTGTAAGATAAGCCTTCCGCGACATTCTAGTGTCAAAGATTAAACCCCTACAATTAGAAGTGGAATGCTACAATTTTTTTTCCTCAAGATTTGAATTAGTTTCGGATAATATACAATTATATATTTGTTGTTGTTTGTTAATTTTTAAATTTTGCTCGAATTATTTCAATACAAATTCATTTAAATTTGTTTAAACAAAGTAATTCAGTGGTAAAACTACGTTGTAAATACATGAAGTGGCAGTTTTGAAAATGTCAAGTTCATTTTCGGATAATAATGCCCCTATATATTGTATTAAAAATTATTTTAATCTCAGTTAATTTCTTGAAATCATAATATTGAAACTTATTAATAAATAAACTCGCACATTTATACTACAAGCTTATGACCTGTGCGATGCACAGGTTTTCTTTAATACGATTTTTAAAAAAAAATTAATTTAAACTAAAATTAAATATAAATGTCCGTGTTATTTTGAAAAAATTATAAATTTGTATTGAAAACAAAAAAGGTAAAGTGTTTTAACTGAAAAATTTAATTGGTTTAGTTATAATAATTATAATATTTATTTTACTTTATTAAATAGAATTGTTCGTAATATTTTTGAAAAATGAGATGTTTTAGTTGTAAAAAATAAAAAATGTAACGTGTTTTAGTTGAAAAAGGTAATTGGTTTATATAATAATTATGATTAAAAACAGTAGTTATTACTAATTATAATTTTTTATTGTATTAAATGACAGCTTCCGACTCGTAAACTACAATCAACACACACACACACATATATATATATAATCAGCAACATTATAAAAGAAAATTTTGTTCCGTTAACTAAAAAAACATTAAAAAAAGAAATTGCAACTCTATGCCTTTTACATATTTGGCGCGTCATGGATTTCAGGATCTTCAACCATTTTCACGTCTTCATCTTCTACATATCTGTGTCAATGATCGTGTTCAAGGCCATGTTTTTTAATTCTGTTCTTTAGCTTCTTAGCCTTTGCTTTCACTTTCTTCAACATCGTAATAGTGATGAGCTTCTTCACCTTAATGTATACTCACAAAGGTAAATAAATTTAGAAAACCAAAAAGCAAACTGAGGTGGTATATTTTTGTGTTTGTAAAGAACAATGTTTAGTTAGCAAATTGTGTGAGATGATGTGAATGAAGTAAAAAGAAGGGCAGAGGAGCATACATAATGTATAAATTAATATTGTAGGCTGAGCCATTTTTGCATGACGGTGGATGTTAAAAGAGGGACACGTAACAAGTTCTTCACGCGTGTATTGAGACGTGGATGATGTGTTGTAACTTGTAACTACTCTATGTATTAATTTTCTTTTATAGGCATGCAGATTTGTTCAGCGAAGAAGTTAAACTCTTCCACTTAAATGATGCACCCTCTAATTTTTACTCCTCACAAATTTGCATGCTATTTATCATATACAAACACATGATTTAACTTCATAATATTCCGTAATGCATTAAAAAATTTCAAAATTTTGAAAAATAAAAATATGAACAAAACTTAATATATCACTAAAAAATTGATTATAAGAAAACAAAATACAATATCTAGTGAACTAGATTTGGAGTGAGCCAAAGTTGCTAATGTTGCCCAATCATTAAAAAAATATTAATATTCTACCATCTAATTTGTATTGAACTACGTATATATAGGGCACAAACCCCCCACCTGGCTGGGACGACTCTATTTTATGATCCCAAAATAAGCTACATCTTGAGACCAAAACTTCAATCAGGTTGTCTAATGACTGATCATAGATCTTACGGCAAAAGAAAGAATGATTAATTATATGTCAATCACCAGGAATGATGAATTATGGCTACTCAGTCAGGTTGATGTTGCTTCACTCAACCATTTCCAGACTCTCACTTCACTAGTTCCGTCACCGGTGAAAAACAAACCACATGGACCTATTTATATGGATCGAACCTCTTGTATATTTTGAATATATTCTTCCCATTTCTAAGAAACTAAATCAAAATAAAATAAATACTTTTTGATTAATTAAGGACAAAACACAAGAATCCAGTACTAAGATGTTAAACTATCATCTTACTATGTCAAGTCGTAGACAGGGATCAAATTATCATTACTAGAGCATAATAATACCGTCTTGGCCTCTGAATCGTGCATTCCCGCACAAGGTGGTGAGCAGACCCTGCAGCAAGTAGAGATTACAAGATTAACCCTATTTCAATGAAAACAAAGTCGATAGGGAGGAACGAACAACTATGAAGCATCATAGTTCAACAATTGTGTGGGCAGCATTCTGAAACTTCACAACATAGGCCGGCATATGAAAAAAATATAATTACCAGACAAAGGCCAACATATGAATTAACTAATCACCGTTTAGCAAACAAAGATTAGGTGACTAATCCTCATTCCAAATAAAACGCAGTCCACAGCAAAGAAGATCTCTGAAGCATTGTAATTAGATAATTATTATATGGGTAGCATTGTAGAAGTTCACAACAAAGGCCAGCATGTGGAAAAGAAACCAAGTACCGGTACTTCACAACAAAATCTAGCCATTTGAAAGAAGCTAATTGCCCTTTACCAAACAGAGAATACAAGATTAATCCTCATTCTAAAGAAACCAAGTCGCTAGGGAAACAAAGAACTGTACAACATTGAATCAATAATCATATGGGTAAGATTCTACTACTTCACAACACAGTTCGTCAAATGGAAAGAGCTAAATTAACAGTACTTCATAACAGAAGCCAGCACATGAAAGAAACTAATTATCGTTTATATATATATATATATAATACATATAATACAATATTAATCCGCATTCCAAAGAAAATGAAGTCCATGGGGATGAAAGAACTATGAAGCTTAGTAATTCAATAATTATAGGCAGCATTATAAGGTTCACAATGAAGGCCAGCAGGGAAAAAAAAAACAAACTTACCACCAGTGGTTCATAACAAAAGCCACCAATTGAAAGAAAGACTAAAGAGAGAGCAGAAAGACTGCATCAAAATTAATGGGAACTGGGCCCACAAAGTATCCTCAAGAATTTTGTTCCTTGTTTGTCAACCTATCACGTGATTTGAGTATACTAGCACATTTCTGTATATATAGTTTCCTCCATATAAAGTCACAACTCACACACAAATACACACTCCATCACCGTGGCTGCTGCTTCTCTCTCTCTCCGTCTCTCTACTCTCTCTCTCTCTCTCTCTCTGGTAACACTCTCTCCTCCTTCTCTATGTCTCTCTATTCTAACACTCTCTCCTTCTCTCTGTCTCTCTATTCTCTCTCCGGTAACACAGACACACACTCTATATACACCTTGTCTCTAAAAATATACATACGTATGTGTTTTCGTATGTGTTTTCATTTGTGTAATGTGTTTATTGTGCATATAATAATTTATGGTGTATTTTTAAATTCAGTCATACACACTTTCCGATGTTTAGATTTAATGTTTTATATGTTAGTTTGATTTGGTACACATGTTATTGTGGTTGTAAGTATTTTATTTGAGTGAATTTGTAATTTTTCTTTTTATCAATAATATAGACCCGGGTGTGCATGTTGTTTCTTGTTTATTCGGTGAATGATTTATGCTCACCTTTGTCTTTCTCATCCACTAATAACACCCTATGTACTAGAGTTGTTACTTTTTGATTTGAATTGAATTTCATTTATTTTTTTTAAGATGGCAAAAGACCGGGATGCTAGGATGAAAGTCGTTATCTGATGCCCTTACGGAATCAAGCATGTCTGGTTCTCAAGGAATGGGTTGATTGAACACTGCAAAGCTGCTCACCATATCAAGCAGCTCATAATTGGTGGTTGAATAATATTAATATAAAATAAGCAATATGTAATTAATAGTACTTGTGTCCTACTTCTAGACTACTTGTAAATTAAGTATAATTATGTCTATGAAAATATTAGTATTACTTTTCCTAATATTCATTGCATTATTGCTTTTTAGAATCACCGACCACATCGAAAGATTAGTGGCATTGTGGAATCACAGTAAGCACCATCAATGGCATTGTAGTAGGATGACCGAGTTGCACAAATGACAGCTTCCGACTCGTAAACTACAATCAATCACATATATATAATCAGCAAAATTATAAAAGAAAAATTTGTTCCGTTTAACTAAAAAAACATTATAAAAGAAATTTCTACTCTATACCTTTTACATACTTGGCGCGCCCGTGGATTTCAAGATCTTCAACCATTTTCGCGTCTTCATCTTCTTCATATTTGTGTCAATGATCGTGTTTGTGGCCATGTTTTGTAATTGTGTTCTTTAGCTTCTTAGTCTTTGCTTTCACTTTCTTCAACACTGTAATGGTGATGGCCTTCTTCACCTTAATGTATACACACAAAGATAAATAAATTTAGAAAACCAAAAAGCAAACTGAGGTGGTATATTTTTGTGTTTGTAAAGAACAATGTTTAGTTACCAAATTGTGTGAGATGATGTGAATGAAGTAAAAGGAAGGGCAGGGGAGCATACATATTGTATAAATTAATATTGTAGGCTGGGCCATTCTTGCATGGCGGTGGATGTTAAAAGAGGGACACGTAACAAATTCTTGACGCGTGTCTTGAGACATGGATGATGTGTTGTAACTTGTAACTACTCTATGTAATAATTTTTTTATAGGCATGCAGATTTGTTCAGTGAAGAAGTTAAACTTTTCCACTTAAATGATGCACCCTCTACTTTTTACTCCTCATTAATTTGCATGCTATTTATCATATACAAACACATGATTTAACTTCATAATATTCCGTAATGCATTAAAAAATTTCAGAATTTTGAAAATCAAAAATATGAACAAAACTTAATATATCACTAAAAAATGGATTATAAGAAAACAAAATACAATATCTAGTGGAATGGATTTGGAGTGAGCCAAAGTTGCTAATGTTGCCCAATCATTAAAAAAATACTAATATTCTCATGTCTAATTTGATTGAACTACGTATATATAGGGCACAAACCCCCCACCTGGCTGGGACAACTCTATTTTATGATACCAAAATAAGCTACATCTTGAGATCAAAACTTCAGTCAGGTTGTCTTATGACTGATCATAGATCTTACGGCAAAAGAAAGAATGATTACATATATGTCAATCACCTGGAGTGATAAATTATGGCTACTCAGTTAGATTCACGTTGCTTCACTCAACCATTTCCAGACTCTCACTTCACCAATTTCGTCACCGGTTAAAAACAAGCCACCTGGACCTATTTATATGGATCAAACCTCTTGTATATTTTGAATATATTCTTCCCATTTCTGAGAAACTAAATCAAAATAAAATAAATACTTTTAGATTAATTAAGGACAAAACACAAGAATCCAGTACTAAGATGTTAAACTATCATCTTACTATGACAAGTCGTAGAGAGGGATCGGATTATCATTACTAGAGCATAATAATACAGGCTTGGCTTCTGAATCGTGCATTCCCGCACAATGTGAGCAGACCCTACACAGCAAGTAGAGATTACAAGATTAACCCTAATTTCAATGAAAACAAAGTCGATAGGGAAGAACGAACAACTATGAAGCATCGTAATTCAACAATTGTGTGGACAGCATTCTGAAACTTCAAAACACAGGCCAACATATGAAAAAATCTAATCACCAGTACTTCGCAACAAAGGCCAGCATATGAATGAACTAATAACCGTTTAGCAAACACAGATTAGGTGACAAATCCTCATTCCAAATAAAACGCAGTCCACAGGGAAGAAAATCTCTGAAGCATTGTAATTGGATAATTATTATATGGCTAGCATTCTAGAAGTTCACAACAAAGGCCAGCTTATGGAAAAAAACCAAGTACCAGTACTTCACAACAAAATCCAGCCATTTGAAAGAAGCTAATTGACCTTTACCAAACAGAGATTACAAGATTAATCCTCATTCCAAAGAAACCAAGTCGCTAGGGAAACAAAGAACTGTACAACATTGAATCAGTAATCATATGGGTAACATTCTACTATTCCACAACACAGTCCGTCAAATGGAAAGAGCTAAATTAACAGTACTTCATAACAGAAGCCAGCACATGAAAGAAACTAATTGCCGTTTAGAAATATATATATATATATATATATATATATA
>PHNY01234805.1:11322-21362 GCA_003724115.2 Anethum foeniculum
TCAATTGATCCTATAGTGTGGGCAGCATCAACTACATTATATATTTCCTTTCCGTTTATAGCCTTAAGATGTGTTGTATTGGCCCATTAGGCCCAATCCACTTATCTTGGGCTTCAGATCAGACATAATCAATGTATCATTAATTACGTCCCTTGGGTTATAATTTTTCCCCATTAGAATGCATCAGAAGTTCTTCCATTTTATACGAAAAATAACAAGGATAAACCTGAATTCTACCGTCAGAGGACAGATACGAAATAGTTTTTTAGAGGCATTGAACACATGCTAAAGCTTGCTAGTGTAGGATTGGTGGCATCAAAAGCAATGCAGGAAAAAAAGGCATCCTAAAATTTGAAGGAGTTTTTGTAGGTGGCGGTTGTCTAATGGTTATAGGTTTAAACTCGCTGACAAAGGTGTTGCAGGCGTTATCTGTGGCGGATTAGTGGCTGCGCAGGCAAAAGGTGCTGAGCAGGGTTAAAAACCAAAGTATCAAATATGTACATTCCAATATCAGACAGCGTAATATCTCATAGTATAGCTTGGCACCATATTCATGTTGAGCAGATTGTGCATAATCTCCAGGGCACTACACATATGATCTCCATCCCTAGTAGAATTTTTGCGTTGGCATTATTTATGTTTGCTGCCCCTATCTCAAACTATCAAAATATTTACGAGAGCATTGTTAGAACTTAGAAGCATCACAAAGAAGAAAGCCTCAAGCCATCAGGAGATTCAGAACTATTTGGATTGTTTTTTCCAATATCAGATCCTCCCAAACCGACTCCATTCTGTTTCTTACCTCTGATAATCAAAAAACATCTTAAGATTTTACTCAATAACTAGTTTCTGTCAGTTGTGCATATTATCATTTGAGCTTTATTAAAAAAGAACATAAATAAAATATACATCCAGCTGAATGATCCCTAACCAATAAGGAAAAACCTACAACTTTGCAAAAGAAGAAATCTTGCTTTATTTGCACACAGCAAACAATGGATACAGAACAATAACAATAACCATCTATAACCATCTATACATCCAGTTTGACAACCGATGGAGTGAAACACGATAGATGACTCACAGATGAACCCCTATAAACATTAGACAGACTATACGTTAACAGAATGTTAATCGCAAAAGATATAAGAAATATGAACGTGTAATCATCTCCAAATCAAATTTATGTCTTTCCTTCAACCCTTGCATATGTAAGTCCGACACATGCATCAACAAAATCCTCTTCGATAAAATCAGTCGAAAAGATTTGCAACCGATCACCAATACCCCGAGAGAAGCACTGAGCAATGAAAAGTCTATGATAGTTATGGATTCGGTTGGTCACAGGTTTAACACACAAGATTGGATTGTCAGCTTGTGGTGTAACTGTATTCTCCACCCTGTAAAAAAATTTCCTAGATGTCACAGGTTGTTGCTCACCCAAATGCTTAATATTACTCTCAAACTTTGTTGATGGCAAATCAGTGTCAATCCAGTTATCCTTCAAATACCCACTACTCCAGAATGGACTGCCTGCCTTAGCTTGAGGAGATTTCCTTGGTTTCCATACACAAATAATCCTCTTTGGCAACAATTCCGAGATTGTCTTTCCGAAGACATGATCATCCTGATGTATTAAAAACTCACCAAGTTCTCCTTCCAAGTACTTCTCAAACTCAGGAGGATCATCATGCCCAAACTCAGTGCGGATCTCCAGAATTATAATCTCTGACTCTGTCTCAGACAAAAATTTCTTGACATCTTTGATGACTACATCTATGCCATATGTTAAAAGTACCCCATGACATACCTTGCGATCCTCCTGAACACGAATGTCTATAACTCGTGTTCCTCTTACAAGCTGTTGGTAGATAGACAAAGATTGACACTGAGCAAACGGCCTTGTGATTCCTGGAATACCAATCTTGTTGGTTGCAGAATCATGCGTTCCTGGCCATACGATCTTGTTTATGTGCATTTTCTCTGGACCAACACCTGCCATCCATTTTTTCCTATCAGCAGGACTGTAAGTACTTCCAGGGAAATCAGTACCACTGCTTTCATGAAGACTATACAAGGTCTTCTTCTCGACGGAGATTGCTTTGCGTCGATCAACCTGTTTGGTCACCTGGGCACCCATTGATAAAACCAGACTAGTACAAGAATTGGAAGTTTTACTAGCTCTTTTCCTTGTTTGTTATACAGTCTGTACAGAATGATAGAGTTGGTGGACTTAATGAAATGCATATTAACAAATTAAAAATAATATAATATTGATGATCAGATGATTTCAGTCACTGAAGCAATACTTTATCTTCTTTTCCAAATAATTTAATGTTGGTTTACAGTGAGAGAAATGCTAGAGTCCCGAAATGGTTCCCAAAATCGTTCCCGAATGCTGAGTTGTCAGTATGTGATTGGTTGCTTTCTCATAAATGATATGGACCCATCGTGCATCCATATGAGCCTCACGAATAAAAACACGCCACGTGTCATTCGGGACTACTNAGAACGATTTCGGGGTACGTAGTACTGCTCTTACAATAATTAATCTTTTGGTTTGTCTTTTTTGTTGCTGGCCTATTGATTAACATGATTGGCGGAGTTTTTGATTAATGATTTTCCTTGGTTGGTCCAACTGTGTGGCTGTCCCAAGCTGTCCAGATTTGATGGATTGCCTTTCATTTTCTTGTTAAGTATGTAGGATTTGTCACTTGCTAACAATAAAAACATTCTGACCTGTAAATAGTGGCATGATAATATTAGCTGTTGAAATTTGGTTCAACCACCTCATAAAAAGTAATGTAGTCTATTTCTCAAGAAAATAGTTTTTTTTTTTCAGTATGATAGACTGGGCCATTATAAAAAGAATTGAACCTTTTAAAGGACAGAAGAAAAAAAGAAGAAAGGAAGGCTTCTCCCCAAGACAAACAAAGAGATACATGAATTAAAAGGCTAAAAATATGATTAAGAAAGGAGCTGTGACAAGTTACAAATGGTTTTCTTTTTCTAGCTATTACATGAATATGATAAAAAGTTAATAAACTGAGCTTAATGATTTTTTAAACCATAACGTTGCACTAATATACCCACTAGCTCTTATGGTTCAAAATTGTTCTTTTTTGCCCCTGAAATATTGAAAACGTATCTTTTTATCCTTGGACCGGGAAAAAAAATGGTATAAATCGGTCGGTCTCAAGGCAAAAAGGTACATTTTCAGTAATTCAGGGACGAAAAGATACGGTTTTGAACTATTGGTGCAGACCTTAAGACTTAAAAGATCATTAAGCCTAAAAACTGGAATACTAATAAGATACATTATATATCAACTTATAATTAGAAATCCAGAATACCTCTCTTCCATGGTTCTAAATCGTAGTGCCATATCATGGGAATGAGACTGGATAAGTGGAGGTATTTATGGCGTATCCTGAGATCATAGCAGTTACCTGTAACACAAATCCATCAATGTAAGACACTATAGTTGGTTGGTTAAGGATGCCACCTTAATGTTATTGTTTTGAAGATTCAGTTTTCCGAAAAAACCTGCTAGTGGAGGAAGACCTCCAAGGGATAAGAGACATAGGGCTAAAGAGAGAGCCAAAAAAAGGATCTTTCATATATAATTCTGCATAATCTCGAATGTTATCAGTTCCGGTACGTAGACCAAATAATACAATGCAAGCAAAAGTTCTTAGATTCATGGAGATATAGAACAACATATAAGCTATCATGCTTGCATATCCATCATTTGAGTCTCCAACAATTATTCCAATAATTACATATCCGATTTGACCTATGGACGAATATGATCATCTCATGGCTATTGAGAACGAATCAAATCAGATGATTCTATTTCTCAATCTTTCTGATTTGCTCCTACGGAACCAAGACCAAAAAGATTGAAAAACATGTCATTCACAACCACTGACGAAGGATTCCTCGAAAAGTTAAGGATTAGTAATCTTTTTTAGAAATCGAATGGATTCAGTCTTATACATACGCGAGGGAAGGTAATCAAAAAAGAAAGAAGATGGGTTCTTCTTTCTTTTTTAGGAGCCGTGTGAGATGAAAGTCTCATGCACGGTTTTGAAGGAATCCTCTTTTCGACTCTGACTCTCCCACTCTGCTTTTCTTTCTGTTACTTCGAAAGTAGCTGCTTTAGCTTCAGCCACTCGAATTTTCGATATTCCTTTTTATTTCTCATCAAATGAATGGCATCTTCTTCCGGAAACCCTAGCTATTCTTAGCATGATATTGGGAAATCTCATTGCTATCAGGTACAGGGTGTCCGACAATACACTTATCAGAAGATATATTAGAACTTGTACTTTCTTTTTTTAGAGACTGGTGCTATATATTCGTAGCAGGCATGATTACGTAGAAGACTCAACAAAATGGCTTCATCTTCTTCTTCTCTCTCTTTATTTTTTTTTCCATCTTTTTATCTTGAAGCCTGAATGTGGCCTTTCGGTGTCAACGTGTCAGTCTAAAGATGACATGGATTAAAATTCGTGTCATAGTATCCGACACAGGTTGATAGGTTGAAACAAGAGTAACACAGTTCTTATATATGGTATTTGTGAGATAAGTGGATGCGGTGAGATGCACAGATAACAGAAATACTAAACCTTACAGAAGTATAAGCTGGAACTTCGAAATTTTAACATGTGCAGGTGATGGTAGGTAATTAATTGTTACAGTTAAGCATAACTATGTGCTGGTCCATAAATCTTTGCTTCATTTAGAAAAGAAATTGATTAGACAAACAAAGTCCAACAATTCATTAAAAGGATTATACTCCGAGTCTGCGACATTCATTAAAAGGTTACTTGAAGAACAAACTTGATCAACAGTGCTCTAAAACTTATCTCAGTACATAATTTCCAACTTACTAAAACAGAGCTTAGTAATGTTGAACTATAACATTATACTCAACCGTAGCATTTCCACCAGCAACATCAAAATAAATGTATTTTAACTGTGCAACCCCACGTGCCAACCGGAAAACACCAGTGCCTCCAATGATAGGTAGCTCTCGGTGCTTCTTGAGAGTCGGATTATAGCCTACAATGGTAAGAGTGCTACCGTTGTATTTCTTATCTGTGAAGACAAAGTTGATGATACAAAGCAGAGCACTTGGTTCCTTGAGAGCAGAGGAGGAAAACAAACCTTGGGCTCGGCCCACAGGCTTCGACGTGAACTCTGGCCCTGCTGTTAATGGGTCATCCATGATACTGGTCATGCCGAAGAAAATTGGTGCCTTGGGACTAGAGTTTGCCTGCTGAGCCACGATAACAGAAGTTTTACCTCGCAAATCATGAAAATAGAAATGCAGTTTCGTAACCTTCTCCTTGTATTGTCCTAGCTCTCGATACCATTTTTCGACATCTTCTGGCCCTTCGGCATTGCCTGAAAACACTAGCTCTGCCGTGGCCACCACCACCACCACATAAAATGCTAAAAATAAACCCAACTTAACCATCTCCGTTTGTCACTAGAATGTAAAGATATTGTTATGAACTTATGATAGGTGTGTATGCCAAACGACTCCTTATATAACAAGCAGAATATAAGAAAATGATCATACAAGATATGGCCACATGCTCTACTGACAAATTTGCACCATTGCACCTACACCAAATTCCAAGTAAATTAGGTGATCATGGAGGTAGCACGCGAGACATACAGCATATCAGATCAACTCATGAGCTGCAGATTTTGTACATTGCTTTGCGGACTACTGTACGCTTTGCGGACTACTGTACGCCTATACCATACCAATTTTAGTACTTTGGGGTAATAATGGGGTAGCATGCGAGACCATATCAACTCCGCTGTTGATTAATTCTTAACTTGTTATACGATTACGTATATAAACTGTTTACGACATTCTACAACTAAAGATGCAAGTTGGTGGCATTGCGAGTCTTAAAAATTATGGGTGGCTTGAGCTCTTACAGTCACAGGCCACATTGGCCTGAGGCACCTCACCAAAATTATTGGTGTAAAGTTAGCAGTAACGCTCAATTCACGTTAAAGAATTGGATCGAGTCCCTTGCTATTTCCTTGGGCAGAAAAAGAAGACATGTTATGGTGGATCGGCTTGCATACAAAAAACTGTATCAGGTTCATCAAAAATTTACTTGAAGATTTCCGAACAACTATATAACAAAAATGCAACCGGCTGAGTTACCGGTCCACCTAATATGTTAAAGAAAGCAGTTGGGTATGACGTTGGAGTCAGCTAGCATCGCCTTCAAGGGAACCAGATGATTGACTTAACAGCTACTACAATACTGGGGCTAATAATTTAAGGACTAATTACCAAAATCAAATCAATAATTGAATTTAAGGCTGCGGCCTAAGATTGAGTTAGCTTCACATAACAACTTACCAAGAAATACATAAGAAATTAAGTGAATACACAAGGCCATGTCTGTGTCCTCTGCTGACAACTACGCACCATTGCATCTGCACCAAATTCCAAGTACATTGCGTGACAATGGAGGTAGCATGCGATGCATACGGAGCCCTGATCAACTCATGAGTTGTTGCAGATTTTGTACAATGTCTTGCTGACTACTCTTCACATATACCAATTCCAGTTCTTTGGGTAATTCATGAGGGTAGCATGCGAAACCATATCAACTCCTTTGTTGAAGTTTTTGTAACTTTATTTCTCATGTCATGGATTCTCTTTTTTATTTTCTCATCATATCTCTAGCGCAAGACATGGTACCATTGGAGTCTAGCACAAGACGCACAGTTGCATAGTCTCGAAAATATGAAATGCCAAATATCACTGAATTACGTATGTCTATAATAACAATAATAAAAAGGTAAAAATATAATGTTCTCTTGGAACAAACAGAACACTAGTATGTCTCCCTAAATTCAGAGAACTGTGAGATGTACTGAATAGGTTATATTCTCTTCAAAAGATGTCGTAAATCCGTGTTTTTTTTTTCATACAAATGTTGAATAGCATTACAAATACATAGAAGAACAAAGAAGTCCTGATTCAAATATATGTACTGATAGTAACATTATACCCTACAACTGCATCACCAGTGGCAAGATCAAGCGAATAAGTTTGTGCAATGGCATATCCACGAGCCAACCGAAAAAGCCCTGTTCCACCCACAATGGCCATCTCTCGAACCGGGTTTGCAGCCTGGTTGATACTCAATAAACTAAAAGAACTACCATCATATATACCATCTGTGAACACATAGCTCATGACCATGATCAATCCAAAATCAGTTTGTCCAGCTGAGCCATATAAACCCCTGGCCCGGCCTACTTCTTTAGAAGTAGGCTCAGGCCCGACGGTCAACGGGTCATCGACCATGGTCATTGACCCGAAGCCAGTAATAGAACTAGTTCTATTTCGGGGTGGTTGCACCACAGGTACTGCGGAAGGGTTATTTCCACTAAGAATGTCATGGAAGTAAAATTGAAGATTGGTGACAACTTCTTTTCCAGAATCATCTCTTTTGGCCCAGCTTGTGTCTTGGCTTTGTGTTTCTTGAACGGTGATTATCACCAGGATTAGCACTGCAGCTAGAGAAAATAATCTAGCCATAATTGTAAAGTATCTTGTGTATTTCCAGGACTCGAATTATAAAGCAAGATTGTGGGAGAGGGCTATATATTAGTGTAATGTGTGTGGGTGGGTGGCTGTATGTTCACACAGATTTCAATTCTTGGTCATCTACTCCACATTCCATGCGAAGCTACATATAGAAAGCAAACACGTTGAATTCACGGTTGTCGGTTTAGCAGCATTGAAATGTTTAATTTACGACTTTTGACTAATATTAGTGGTGAAAAGTATCGGATCCCTTGTCTTCTCCCGCTTTCCCTAATATGTCTTTTCTTTTTCTATTGGTTAGTTTTTTGTATTACATATTTTTACATTAAACGTGAACAAGTAATTGATACGGAATATATGAATTAAATAACTGACCAATAAAAAAAGGGTACTCATCAAGAGACACAGGAGATTGGTGAACAATTTTTTTTTTTTTTCTTTTCATGTGTACGTGGAGATTTACTAATTATTCTATTTCACATGTTGGTCGTGCCACCAAGTCACCAACCATTTCCATTCCAAAGTTTTAAACCCTTTTGTACGGGGTGAATTTTCTCCTTTAAGCCAATAATCTACTATTGTAATTTGGAACTAATGTCCATTGTAATTGAGCGGTAAAGACTTATATCTTGTGATCCGAAATTCTTGGTTCGATTTCGTCTCATTCCAAATTTTAATAGGTAGTAAACTTTAATTATTAGCGGTCTGCATTTGAATCTGTTGGTTAGTACATACTCTAATGGCTATGAAGTACTCCTCCGTCCCTCTGAGACACGCATTTCGAGGCTCTTATAAAGGATAGTTTTATAACTTTTTTCTAAATTTTTTTTTTCTGAATAAAAGTTTAATGTCTAAACTTTTTTTCAGAATTTTTTTTATTTTTTTTAAAGTTATGAAACTATACTTAAAATGAGTCTTAAAAAGCGTGCCAAAAAGTAATGTATAGAATTCAGGGGGACAGAGGGAGTAGTTTTTAACAAGTCTTAGATGCGTAAACTGAAAATGTATTTAGAACTGGAAGTATCAACTAACTAATGTTTACCCTCTGGTGGTGGTAGTTAGATAACCAAAAACCAACTTTAATTTAATTATTACTATTTTTCTCTTGTTGGTTGTTCTTTTCCCTTTAAAAATAATCGAGAGAGTATCTTGCATTGGGTGGGTTTCTTAATGCGGTGTATAGCTGGCCGGTATTCAATAAGTTCCGAGTTCTGGTATTTTCAAATAAGTATAATCATTCTGAATTATGTTTCCAAACTCAATTCTTTTAATAAACGAGTTGGGTCAATTTTACTCGTAAACTAAATAAGCTCGAACTTATATTCGAATTTAAACCAAATTCAGCTCAATTAAACGAGTTCGAGCTTGGGCATCTCAGCTTTGCTCGAGTTTGAGCCTTGTGGTGTACATATTAGACAAATGCATCTTAATCAAACAAATATCCAATCCGAGATTAGGTTTACCTTCACCAACCAATTTGCATTGTGCAACACAAGTATATATATTTAAGCTGTTAGATTGAAACAAATAAATATTTTTTTTAAAAAAAAGAACTTCGAGTAAGATATGAATATCAAAGCTGTGTGTATTTCAACTATTGGAGATGTGCTTTACTTAGATATTAGTTCCTTTTTTCAATTAAACAATTACCCTGTCTATTTTAAAATATTATTTCTGTTCTAATTTTGTAGGTCAAATTTTAACTCATATATATATTAAATATATAAATTAGAAAATTATTTCACTAAAAGTAAGTAATCTACTTTTGAATATATATTTTAAATTTTTACAAATTATAAGTAGAAATGAGTAATGATTTATTGTCAAAGTTTGGCTACAAAGTCAAAACTAAGCCCCTGTTTGGCAAATTAACTTATTACTTATAAGTATTTTTTTTTTAAATTTCATATTTTTTAAAAAAATTTAAATATAAATATTTATTATAAGAATTGAAAATCAAATCTTATTTTACTTATAAAAATTAAGTTACTTATTTTCAGAAAAAATACATATACACGTAGTTTTTCTGCTTATAAGTTACTAGGGATGGCAATGGGTCGGGTTCGGGTCGGGTATTGTAAAATCCAAATCAAAATATTTTCGAGTTATCCAAATCCAAATCCGTCGGGTATCGGATCGGATCGGGTTTGGTTTTTCTCGGGTATCCAAAATTACGAATAATATAATACTATTAATATATTTATTTAACAACTAAAAATAAAAAGATTAAACTAATAAGTATTCAAACGCATTACATTGCACAGATTGATATGATAAGTGAAATCTAATATATGTTAATAAAAATATTTAGTATTTAATCATTAATGAATCTTTACTATAAATATTTAAAAAATATATCTAAAATAATAAAATTTGAGATCGAGAAAAAGAGTTATTATTCACTTAAAAAGTGTTGACATTAATCTATTACTACTTAAATAAT
>PHNY01234831.1:1374-16237 GCA_003724115.2 Anethum foeniculum
ATTTATATTATTATTATAAAAATACACATAGTACATTCAAATATACTATAATAATAATATCTAAATTAGAAGTCTCCACGTCAGATCACCTTCCTTTATTTCTTGAACTGCAAAGACAGGTGGGAAAAAGGTTTAAGTTTGAAAACATCTGGATTTGAGAAGAGGAGTGTAGCAAGGTAGTCCAGGAGAGTTGGAAGCAGGCTCAGAGATGTAACATTATTGATTTGCGTATTGCTGTTTGAAATTAAAAGACATGTGTACGAAAATTCATATGTATCGGAAGGATATGAGATAATTTCGATCACGAAGGGATACTTATGGTGTTCGTAAATATAATGAGGCTTGAGGTTGTTGGAAAAATAGGAGGTCTATTGGAAACAAAGAGCCAAACAGTTTTGGCTTAGAGAGGGTGATCACAATACTAAGGTTTTTCATAAATTTGCAACGGGTAGGAGAAGACAAAATCAGGTGACAAGATTGAAAGACACAAATGGGGAGTGGCAAGAGGATAAGGAGGGGATCAGACAGATTGTTATATACTATTTCTCAGAATTGTTTCAAAGCAGTGGTTGTCAAGAAGTTCCGCCGGAACGAGAGACAGTATAACAAATTACAGAGGAGCAAAATAATAATCTTATAAGACCAGTCACAGTTGAGGAAGTAAAAATAGCTGCATTTGTAATGCACCCGGATAAATCCAGGTTTGGATGGGTTAAATCATGGTTTTTTCCAAGCTTATTGGAGCATTATAGGAGAAGATGTAGTTAAGTTTTTCCAGCAGTTCATTAACACAGGAGAGCTACCATGTGGAATTAATAGAGCAGTTGTGTGCCTAATTTCGAAAGTTAAACAACCGCAGAAAATGACAGAACTGCGCCCCGTAATGTTCTATTCCGTATTCTGTCCAAGGTTATGGCCAGTCGGTTAAAACAATGTCTACCGAGTGTAATATCTAAGCAGCAAAGTGCGTTTGTAGAAGGGAGATTACTTACGGATAATGCTCTTATTGCTTTTGAGGTTAACCATTACATTAGAAGGCGAACGCAAGGGGTGAAAGATGTAGTAGGGTTGAAACTGGATGTCTGCAAAGCATATGATAAGCTAGAATGGCATTTTCTTGAAGCTATGATGGTAAAATTTGGATTTAATAGTACTTGGAGGGATCGTATTGTGACATGTGTTAAATCAGTGTCCTATAGCTTCATTCAAAATGATGAGATATTTGGAGATATTCAACCAAGTAGAGGGGTTAGACAAGGGGATCCCATCTCCCCTTATTTAAACATTTTATGTGCAGAGGGATTGAGCTCCATGATTAAAAGACATGTAGAGGTGGGGTTAGTTCATGGGTGTCGTATAGCTCGTGGTGCACCAGCGGTTTCACATTTGCTGTTTGCAGATGACTGTTGCCTTTTCTTTAAAGCTACATTGGCTGAAGCATCTAGTACAAAGAATATGTTGCAGATGTGTGAAAAATTATCAGCACAAGCTATGAACTTCGAAAAATCGAGTGTAGTGTTAAAATTATCAGCACAAGCTATGAACTTCGAAAAATCGAGTGTAGTGTTTAGCCCGAACACCAGGAGAGATACCAGATTGCAAGTGTGTGATGTTCTCGAGGTAAAGGAAATACCTACACCAGGAAACTACTTGTGACTACCAATGCATATTAAAAAGGAAGGAATAATGCATTTAAGTTTCTAAATGATCGTGTCAGTCACAGGTTGCAGAACTGGGGCAGTAAATCAATATTGAAGGGAGGAAAGTTGGTTCTTCTTAAAACTGTAGCATAAACAATTCCAAATTTTTGGATTTAGTTATTCTTAATACCAGATGAGACGTTTAATAAAATTCAACGACAATGAATTCGTTCTGGTAGGGTAATTGAGGGGTGAATAAAGATATTAAGTGATTGGCATGGGATAAGTTGTGTGTGGATAAGGCAGGGGGATGGCTGGGATTTAGGGAAATAAGTAAGTATAATATTGCCATGTTAGCAAAACAAGGCTGGAGGTTGGTGAATAATGAGAATCCTTTAGTCACAGGTATCATGAAAGCAAGATAGTTCCCAGATTGTGATTTTCTACAAGCTCAACTAGGTGCTAATCCTAGTTATATGTGGAGAAGTATTCTTGCCTCACATGAATTAATTCACCAAGGGAGCTGTAGAAGAATTGGAAATGGGGAAACTACGACAGTTTGGAAAATACCATAGTTACCATGTAAAGAAAATGGTTATTTAACAACTGCTATGCCTCAGGAACTGGAGCATACACGAGTTGCAACTTTGCTGGAGACAGGTACAAATTGGTGGGATAATGACATTCTCAACGACATTTGTAATGATAGAGATGCTCGGTTAATTAGAAGTATACCTACTCTGTTGCAGAATAAGGAAGATCTATGGTTCTGGATTTTGGAGGAGTCTGGTCTGTTCTTGGTAAAAAGTTTTTATAGGAGAATCCAAGGTGAACAATCTTGGGAGCATGCTGCTTTCTGGAGGAAGTTGTGGTCATTGGAGTTGCCGGGAAAAATTATTAACTTTATATGGCGAGTGTGTAGACATTGTCTACCAACAGCAGTAGCCCTTGGTACAAAAAGAGTTCAACTGAATCAGAAGTGTTCGTGGTGTTTGATGTGCAAAGAAGATGCCAGTCATGTGCTATTTGATTGTTCATTTGCAAGGTCGGTTTGGCAAACTGTGGGATTGACTGAGGTAACATTTAATGGATATGCAGGAAATGTTGTGGAATTTATTCACCATTTGGTACTATTTGTTCACGAGAGAAGTTGGCTTTGATAGTTGTGATCTGTTGAATCTTTGGAACCGTGGAAACAGGTGGGCATGAAACAAAATTAATAATTCTGAGTTTGGGGTGCATGCAATGGCTAGAAATATGCTGTATGAATGGAAGCATAGGAGTTTGGAGAAGGACAGACAGGTGATTGTGAACACTGTAAGTGCAAGAAGATGGCACCCACCACAGCAAGGATATGTGAAGCTTAATACGGATGCAGCTTTGTTCATGGAGTCTGGATACATGGGAATAGGGTGTGTGCTCAGAAATGAGCATGGGGAGTTTATCAGAGCAAGAAATCAGAATTGAAGCATTGTATCAATCACGAGAAGCTGAGGCAGTGGGATTGAAAGAAGCTCGCTTATAGGTGAAAGAGCTTAGATACAAAAGGTGTGTATTTGAAACTGATGCTAACGAGATTACGGAGGCCTGCAAGAAGGACCAGGGATGTACATATTTCCATTATTATTTCACGTTGTGTTGAATTATTTAAGCACTATGATGGAGTGCTAGTTGAGTTTGTTCATAAGTCTGTGAATGAAGTAGGTTCATAGATTGGCAAGGGCTATTCATTCTATGTCAGGCGTCCACGAGTGGGGTGAAATCATTCCGGAGTTTATTTCTGATGTTTTGATCATTGATTTAATTTAAATAAAAGCAAGTACGTTTATTTCAAAAAAAAACTAGAGGTTGGAATCCCTCCAACAAGTTTCCAGGTTGAATCGCACTAATAACAAATATTTATATTATTCATCTATAAAGTTACAAAATTAAATTAATAGTTCAAGTATGTTAATCATATACTCCCTCCGTCCCACTAATATTGGCCATCAATCAAAAAACATGTATTTAGCAATCAGTTAAGTTAAAAGTTACCAAATTTAGCCTGAACTGTTAACATATTTAGAAAAACTTAACATATTTGACATGTTTTTTGCTTTAATAAGGAAACGTGGCCAATACTTTTGGGACAGACAAAAAAGGAAATGTGGCCAATATAAACGGGACGGAGGAGTACTATTTTATACTATTTAATCTTAAAATTACACACATGAAATTAAAATCATAATTATAAAAACTTAATATTTAATTATTCACATAAACTTTTATTAAAATTACATATAATAAATATATAAATATTAACGCAACCGTATATCGTGTGGGGTGTAAGCTGGTTTATCATAATATGTTAGATATTTACCAACTTTATCTGCATTCAACAAAATTTCATCTCCATTAACAAAATTTTGAATAATATTTTCTTTTGCGCCACTTTAAAAAAAAAATATTTTCTATTGCGCCCAGTTGTGCAATTTGTATAGTTCTTTATATGTCATAAAAAGCTAAATTAGTATTTCTAAAAGATTTTCATTGCAAAGAACTGTACTTACTAAAATTAATTTAAATATGAATAAAATTCACATTGTAATATATAAAATTCAAAAATATTTATGATTAAGTAATAATTTGCTTCTTATTTTTTTCAATAACTTATTTGTCCCATCTCATAAGAAATTTTAGTTCATAAGTTTCTTATAAGAACCCTCAACACCTCCTTATAAGATTAGTATGACTTCATTACCCAAAGTCAAATCTGATACTCATTTAGTTGTTTGAGCACAGTCGCAGATTCAAAGAATGTACATAGCCTTTATTCTTAAAATCTTTGCGTTCATAGGCGCTCCAACATGGCAGCTCTTCTTCAGCTTCTAACATTTGATTGCAAAAGTATGACTCGCAAAAGCACGCCTACTTGACCAAGGATTATCATATTCGGAGAAGAAATGCTTGAGTTTCCCAAAACATTTTCAAAATCGTTGTTATGTGCTTAGTTGAAATGATCTTATTGGATGTATGTATAATAAAAAAAATGAAACGGATCCATGTGTATAAATATGCGTTTCACAGATTAAAATGCAACCCTTGACCTACGAGAACAATTATGGGAACCCTAGCACCAAGTTCACTAACAAATTAAACAGTGAAACAATCTAAGAGAAAGACAGATCATCTTATTTAGATTTTCCTAGACTTTAGATCGTAAACAGATGGAATTGCAGTCGATGGAATTCTAAAATAAATTTCATCAATATATCTAGTCTCACAGCGAGTCTAGTGCATGGTCATGATAAAATGCACAACTAAAATCATGTCAGCTCTATAAAATGATCAATTCGATGCATATGTAAAGTTATCAGGAAATTGCATAAACGGATGATTAGTTATATGTATAGAAGCAAAGATAATAAAGCGATACTTGTCACATCATTTCTAAAAGGAAGAAAGAAAAAGAAAAGGAAAAAAGTATCTATGGTGTATGAGTTTTATGAGTACTAGTAATCAAGGATTGATTACGATGACACAGTCCTTGAAAACCGGTAGCATCACTTGTACTGATATTCTTGTTTGTCTCAGCTGCAATGCAGTTATACTAGAAGTACCCTTCTTGGATGATCACTACTTTCATATAAGTCGGTAGATTTCTGTATCAACTTTGTAGCTCTATAGTACGCTACCACCCAAACCAAACAACTTAACCAATCCTTGATGGCACATGGTGTTTTTAATATGATCATTTACTAAGATGATTGTGTACATAATGCAGTATAGTCAGACAAACAAAAATCATCAGCTTACACTACATGCCAATTAATTCTTGTTTACTAGGTATTTTGCCAGATCTGAGCTTCTCTTGTGCCTCATCTGTTGCCATTTCTTAATGTTGTTGCATTGGTGTCATCAACAGTACTCTTCAGATCACCCATATTTTCCCCACTTTCTGCAGCCATGTAATTTTAGACTGTATTTTCTGTTCTTTGGAATAATTATAGGGATAGATAAAAACTTGTGTAGATATCAGGTGTCTAGTGGGTTATGATAAACAAGATTGTTATCTTTATTTTTGTAATATCATATGATATTATCATAACAATTTCTTTACTATTCTTATCATAACAATTTTGCATATCTAATTTTTTTTCAAATCTTCCCTCCAACTCCTATTTATTTGTTTTAATTTCAACCATTCCTTTCACCCCAACCAAACACAACCTAAATATGTTTATACATATAAATATCTATTATAGTATGCTTTTTAATTAGAATAATATATGGTGTTGTGGTATTCGTTTTTAACATGAAATCTAAGTTTTACTATTCTTTTAATTCAGTAATAATTTCAATATGATAAAAACATATGTACACTTTCAAACTTCTTGTAATATTATACCTAAATTTTATAGTATATATTTTAAATTTCAATAGAAAATTTCAAGCAGAGAGAAGTATTTTTGTACGAGCTAATTGTGATATCCAACAAGAATGTGATTCTCAAATTTCTAGGAAGGATGTACAAATTATAACAAACCAATTTACTTATTTTTGCAATGCTTTCAATCACTCTAGAAAATCAATTTACTTCTTCAACTGAAGTATTACATTATGAGTTTACAGCATATATATTCGCCATTCTTAACAACTCTTGATGCAAATAAAGCGTAGATGGTTGGGATTCAGGATTCGAGAAACAAGTGAATGCTTGTTCCAGAACAAGAGGAATGTCGTATGCTTGTTGTCTTGAAGCAAATGATTGGCCCATCATATCATCTAAAGAAACATAAAATACAAAAAAGTTTGAACTCACAGGCGCTAATGACATTGATTCTATTGGCATTGGCAATAATAGGAATATTTTGTCTATTAAGGAGGATTCCCCAAATACCTGAAATAGAGATGATCATAGAAAATGTGAATATTTGTAGGATCCGTTTCGGGTACGTAGAATGTCAGGAAATTCAAATGAAAAATGACCCATTATCACCCAACTCACGTACCACTTGAATCGGCGAACAACCTCCGCCTTCCCATCTTTCTATTTATCTATTCATCGTTAAAGAGAATTTGATATATGAAAGGATACCTTTTACTAAGTGATAATTCCCCCCAAAAAGGAGATGAGCTTCCGGTCATAGGATTCGATCAGGTCCTTTATGTTGGATGTCGTGGCGTGTGCCCAATTTATCATTCAACTTTATGTTGTGAGTGGATTGGCAGCTCGTAAATGAAGATAAGAAGTCTCATGGATGGTTTCCCATTATAATTTCTAGTGCAATCAGTCCAAAACTATACACGTCACGTTTTTCAGTCACAACCATTGTGTTTGGAAGCTTTGAGATCTAGAAAATTATATAACATCATAACATATACGTGCCACCGTAAATAACTTGCAGTATAAAAAATTGACAAGGTGGAAGGAAGAGAGAACCTGGAGCAATATAACCCATAAGTGTTTGCAACAATAGTTCAATTGGATATATCAAGGTCTAGAAACCTTGATGTACCAAAGTCAGCTACAAATTCCTCCATTTTAGAGTTTAATAATATGTAATTACCTGATATATCTCGATGAACTGTAGGTGGTACATAATCATGGTGCATGTAAGATAAAACATGTGGTATATCTATCACAATATCGACCCTCTTACTCCAATCTTATTTCATGAATTGAGCATCATCTCTCAAGGCACACAATAAGCTTCCCCTCTCTATGTACTTGTAGACGAGAAACATGCATCGATTGTACAAGAAAACCATAAAGGTGAGCCTAGGCTCTTTGGAGAGGGGTTATACGAAACCCCTTGAACGGAGTGAATGAACCTCTTCGAGAGGCGGTCCCACACCACTTAAGGAGGTGTGCCCAAACCCCTGCTAGATAAATGAGCTGAAATACTTGATAAAGCGGCGAGTGCGAACTCCTTGGAGAAGTGAGCCAGTGAGCCGTAATCCGTAGAGAGGTAGGTTGAAATCCCTGATAGAGAGGCGGTAACCTTGCTAGAGAGGTGAACTAAAACTCCGTACAGAGAGATATGGTCTGGAACCTTATTAGAGAGGTAAAAAAGGTAACCTTAAAGTCAAGGCTGACCCTGAGATTCACGGGCCCTAGTCGAAATTGGTTTATGGGGCCCTAACATACACATATCATGCAATTTTATATATACTTACTTAAGGGAGTTGAAAAATTTGTGGCCTTGAGTGTAGGGGACCCTAGGCACAAGTCTTGCTCGCTTATAGTCGGGGCCACCCTGCTTACAGTGGTGAGTCCAGATCTCCTTAAAGAGATCGGTTGAGGCTCCTTCTAGGAAGTGTGCTGGAGCTCCTGTCCTACTCGCATTAATTTCATATATTCGTTGTGGTTTTCTTCCATCTTTAAAGCCTCATTAGGTCCAATCCATGCATTCCATACTTAATGAGGTGAGCTGGGATCCGAGCTCTATACAACCCGAATGGCTTAACCAGTTTTTAGCAAACCCAAGATGGGCATGTTTAGATTTCATGTTCAAATTTATGCATAACAATTACGTTTAACAAAATTTTAATAATTTAATAAAAATTACATGTTTGTACTTTTCAAAGGTATTTTGGTAAATATAAATTTATATGTATACGATCGAGTATGTCCTTCAAAACAAAAGTTATAATATATTTTAACTTTTATGAATTTTAAATATGATTCATTATTTTAAAAATTATTATGTAAAAAAAAATTAAAACATGGTTGTGGAGCGTGGTTTTTATACTAGTTATATGTGATTTCATTCTGTTTCTCCTTGAGTGCCATTAATTACTCTTTGTTAGTAGTACTTGGTTTAGTTGTATTAATTTTTGTTTCTAAGTATTTGATAACTATTTTTTGTTCTCACAGAACAATTCTTCCTATTTTTCTATATATTATCCTTCGTTTACTCCAATCAGATGAAATGGATGCTAAGAGTACTTCCTAAGCTGGACCCGTAAAATAGAGAAACAATCTTGAATGAAATGACGATTATCCAATATATTAAATCAAGAGCTCGAATTGATTTCAAAAGACTATAGTTGTATTATAAGAGCACTTCGAATGTACAATCCTATATTTGACTTGATAAAGTTCCGCTACTGTTAGAGAAACAACTCCACCGTCTTTTACTAGTAGTAATAATAGATAAACAGTCTAGCGTCATAGTGCTTCATTCAGCCTGCTATCTATTAGCTTTAATGTAACACAATGCAGTGATGGATTCTCGATGTTCTTAATCTCAGGAATTTCATTGAGCAACTTGTGTGCTCAGAAGCAACCGATGAAAAAACTGTTTTGAGCTTTTTTTGGAGCATGACAATGTTGCGTAAACTTGGTCGCTGGACGAGGTTTTTCTCGTAGTTTATATGGACCACGCGTACCATGACTCCTTTGATCATCATAATTTTTGGGAGCATTATCATCATCATCACACCTAATATTGCCACCTAAGCTCCTTATTTGAATAACATCATCATCCAATACCTCAACGTCATTAGATTGAGATTCAACTTGATTTACCTGATAACCTACCTGAAGCTTCTGTGATGCACCCGATACATGCAATGAAGGAGAACCTAATCATCGAACAATTATGTCAGTAATTAACAAATATTGAAATCATTCCAAGTAAACACATCGTTTGGGTTTATAGCATGAATAGTAAAGAAAATGGGCACCACATAGCTTGCAAACAAAATTCTACTTCAGCGCGCAATGTGCAAATAATTTATTTATTTTTTTAAAATATTCTTGTGAACTATTTTGTACAAGAAAATTTTTAGCTGCATGCCTCATTCTAAATATATTCTGTTTATAAATTTCATGAGATATATTACCTCTTATGTACTATTATATAGATTTGCCACAATATAATTTGAGACAATCTACTTTAAGCTTTACTTAAATAATTAACATCCACTGCAAGACATGAATCATATAAATAATACTCCCTCCGTCCCACCAAATTCTTTACATTGGGGGACGGGGGCTCGACACGCATTTTAATGCTCCTGTAAAGTATAGTTTCCTAAATTATTTTAATTTTTTTCCTTCTAAATAAAAATATAATGTTTGAATTTTTATTCAGAAAAAGAAAATTTTAAAAATAAATTATGGAATTATACTTTATAATATCCTTATAATGTGTGCCGAGCATGAGAAAAAAACTGTAAAGAAATGAGTGGGACGGTGGGAGTAATGAATACCTGACTCCATAATAGCTGGCTCTTCAACTAAGCTTTTCACCTATCACAACCACTTACATCCGGTAGGCTAATAAGTTAATTGTAATCTGGACGGCGGTTCTGATCCAGTTGTACGCGAGAATTCACCTTGGGAACTGAAGGGGAAGCAATATCCTGTTCTATCTCCTCTTCAATCTTTTGTGCACGTTCCAGCTCAACAGCCAGAAGAATTTCATTTGCTTTTTGAATGCATTCATCAAATTCTCCAGAACGAAATGCTTTGATATGTTCAGATGTTTCCATATTATACCAGCCCCTGAACCAATAATCACATCAAAAGCCATTGTCAACATATTATCATAGAATGAAAAAAAATACCAACATATGAAGCATGACAGATACTTCAGTGAATGCAGGCCAATATTAAGCAGAATATTTTTAATAATGCTTTTATTACCGAGTAATATTAATTTGAGTGACATGGTCATTATCTCTATCGAACAAATAAATGTCCTCAAGGAAATTAACTTGTACAAAACTGAAGGGGGTGCTGTGGTGGCTAACTAATTAAATCAAACATTAAGTAACATAAACGAACAGATGCTTACACTCAACAATCGTCCTTTCCAAGAAGCTTTATCGGTGTACCAGTTCTTCTTGGAAACACGTTTTTTTCGTGACCTGATCAATAGAAAGTATTTTGACCAGGCCACCAGGTCCCATCTGGTCTGCGAACCCACACCAAGCAGCCTGGCTCATTTGTCACCTTGGACACTGTCTCCTCTGAATTAGCCATCTACTATAACTTGTTCTGCACACAGTACTAGCTAAACTTGAAGTCTCAGTCCTGCGCAAACCAAACCCCCCCTCAAAATAAATCAGTCAAAAAGAATATATTGTAGACAAATTATATGACAAGAATTAATCAGAAAACAAGAATAGAGAAATCGTGAACTTGTGCATTGAAATAAAATAATAAATGTACCTCTTAGCTATACAAAAGGAGAAGAAAAAAGTTCTTTTAACACAGAGAATATAGAAGGAATGAGGATATGTTAGCTGTATCAGCAACTATGATTGTTACTTAGTTTAGTTATAGAGATATATATGAAGTTTTGTTCATATTTTTTGCTACGTGTAAACAAAGTAAGAGTATATGTGAAATTTGATTATGCACGTTACTCATCTGTAATAGTTCATTCACATGTGTCCTACATGTGTAGATGAGCCCAGTTTCCCCACAATTTTCATGGTTAATGGAACAAATTTTTTGAAAGGGATTGAATACTGTGGCTGGTGGATATTATCACTATCTCTAAATTAAAATCTCATGAATATTATCACTGTCTCCAAATCTTAAAATATTATCATCGTATCCAATATTTATTTAAACAAAAAGAAATGATATAGGTCCCAAAATAGGGACCAAATGACAAGTACAAGATTAATTAGTAATATTTTTTATAATAATAATGGGCCCACATACATATATGTCCAAAATTATAATTAGTTATGTGTCATTTGGAAGTTATTTTGGGACCAATTTTGATACCTCTAGATTACACTTAAAAAAAATAGAGCAAGCTATCAACTGAACATACCAGTTCAAAATTTTGAATATTCAAAATGACGTGTTATTAATAGAAGAATAAAAAAGAATTTTCTAGATTTTAAGTAAATAGAAAATATATCATTTCTTTCCGACATTTGGCCCCTGAAGTAAAATATATGTTATGCCCCTAAAAATATAATTTGATATTTTCTAGTTTATCAATTTTGTGAAAAAAAACATTGTGACATTTTATATGTGTATATATAACTGAAACTTTCATATGGTTAAGGTTCAACACATGTAATAAAGATTTAATCAAATTTTTTTGTTGAACCACAATTATATTAATTAAAGTTCATAATTAATTAGTTACACTCTATAATTTGAAGCTCCAATATTATCAATGAAATTTTGATACAAATATCAAATTAAACTTAAAAATCTAAATCCACCCAAATTGATTAAGATTTAAAAGATATATAAATTTGTGAAATTCAGATATACATGACCATCATCCTTTAGAATTTTAATACACTTAATTTTTAGCTATTTAATCGTGAATATAATGACAGAAAATTTATCATCATTTACTTTATGAGCGCTATCTCGAGGGCATCGATCATCCATATATTGATTAGGTGTTGTGGGAGAGGGCGTCTATTGTCAAGAAGAACTATGTCAAGGTCAGGGACAACGACGACGCCCATCCATCAGTGGCTAAGACAACACACAGTCATCGAGTCATCCACCTGATCATACTCCAGCCGATTATGCTAAAGCTATACGTTGAGATTGCCATCTTCTTTTTGTACTAGGAAGGCATCTGGGGGCTATAGATCCGAAGGATTTAACTTATGCAGTGACGGCGCCAACATTACAACAGGAGCACGAACATGAGGTATACTGTGTAATAAAGCTACCTTGAATTTCTGTTATTGAATGTCAGAGTTAGTTTGTTACTATTTATCGTATTATTTACCAAGCATGTGTAATTTGTTTTATTGTTTCCTTAAGTACATGGATCACATCATGGATCACATAATGAGAATTGAGATGTGCAGTTTGGTAAATCATACTATTCGCATTTATGTTTCCATTTTGTACTTTGGTACTATAATGATACTCGAACATATGATTGTCTTGTTGGGTTGTTTAGATGATTTTGTCATTATATTGCCGGATTTTCTAGCCACATTTATGTTTTCGTATTTCGAATTTTATATTGCTGGGTTTCCCGATATTTATCTCATTTAATTTCTTCGATTTAAGAAAATCTTTGTATTACTGTGAATATGTTGGGACAAATTAGATGAGGAAAACAGGTACAATATCGGTACAATATTCTACAAAATCTGCAAAAATCAAAATATTTAGGCATTTGGTATATTCAGTATCAGCGACCAGTTCTGGTAGGTGATACTTGTTGTGGAACAAGGATTAGGGTTTCGTTCGCAATTAATGTTAGGATTTGTAAGCTTAGAGCATTAATGGCTGCACTCGTTTCGAGACTACACTGTCTTTACGAGGTCTCCTTCATAGAAGGTAAGTAGGAGTCCTTCGTACATGGAAATCAAGACTCCTTGAGGCGGTGGATTCTAGATTTTTCCTCTGATGGGCCGGTTACATGTTTGGACGTGGAGTCCGGGTGTCCTTGACGGGCCTTTGTTCATGGATACAAGTGGGCTTTGGACGTGAACAATAAATATTCATGTTTTGTGTTTGGGCCTTGGACTTAATTTTTCCTACATAATTAATACATCATTAATTATGTCTTAAGGATTACTTTTTGCCTATATCATTTGCCCCCCAACTTTCGGGAAAACCTCCTGGGTTTTCGTGAAAGTTATAATGGTCATTGCTTGACTCAGAGCTATTTCGTCCCTTCTTGGGTTTGGTCATGTTGCGAAGTTTGGAGCGACCTACACATTCACAGTGACTTTTTATATAGTACGACTCTTTGAGCCTTTGCTTTAAGAAAATAAAGCGACGTTTTACGATAATTTACCCTAATCGGGGCTTCAAAATAGTGTTTGTTGCCTTTTAACCTTAACAAAGGTTAATTATATGGCAAGAGTTCTTAATCAGGGCTATATTCCATGTACTGGATGCTAATTAACCTCAATATAGGCTAATTTTGAACTAGAAACCACTAATTGACCCTAATCGGGGTTAATCGGTCCTAATCGGGGTTAATTTCCAACTTAATTTCACTAATTAGTCTTAAATTAGACTAATTTAGAAATACAAATATTTTCATTTTTGGTGAATTTTTTGTGAATTTTTCGCCCGAGGATACCTCTGGTTCTCGAAAGGGCCTCATGTCAAGGAGCCGTTGATTCATGATCGGCCCCAAGGCCTCCACGGGCCTCTGGCCGGCCTCCTCTGGTCAGCCGGGGCTCCATAGTCGCCTTCGGGCATCATCGTGGTCGTCTCGTCGCGTCGGTGAACCACTTTTCAAATCAAACATTCATTCGCGACGGAGGACGATCCTTTCGAGGAGTCCTTGAATCCTGGTCGGCCTCAAGGCCTCAAGAAGCCTCTAGGCAGCCCCCTCTGGTCGGCCGGGGCTTCGTGGACGCCTTTGGGCGTCGTCGTGTAGGTAAACCGTTTTTCAAATCAAATTTTCATTCGCGACGGAGGTCGATCCATTCGAGGAGTCCCTGACTCCTGGTCCGGCTCAAGGCCTCCAGAAGCCTGTGGTCAGCCCCCTCTAGTCGGCCGGGGTTTTGTGGACACCTTCTGGCGTTGTCGTGGTCGTCTCGTCGCGTCGGTGAACCGTTTTTCTAATCAAACGTTCATTCGCGATGGAGGACGATCTGTTCGAGGAGTCCCTGACTCCTGGTTAGCCTTAAGGCTTCCATAAGCCTCTGGTCGGCCCCCTCTGGTCGGTCGGGGGTTCGTGGACGCTTTCAAGCGTCCTCGTGGTCGTCTCGTAGCGTCGGTGAACCGTTTTTCAAATCAAACGTTCATTCGCGACAGAGGACGATCCGTTCGAGGAGTCCTTGACTCCTTGTCAGCCTCAAGACCTCCAGAAGCCTCTAGTCGGCTCCTCTTGTCGGCCGGGGTTTCTTGGACGCCTTCGGGCATTGTCGTGGTCATTTCTTCCCGTCGGTGAACCGTTTTTCAAATCAAACGTTCATTCGCGATGGAGGACGATCAGTTCGAGGAGTCCCTGACTCCTGGTCAGCCTCAAGGCCTTCATAAGCATCAGGTAGGCCCCCTTTGGTCGGCCAGGGCTTCGTGGATGCCTTCAGGTGTTGTCGTGTGTTAGTGTTTGTGCCCTAGAGACAATACTAATATGTTTTAGTATAAGACATATAGATTATTAAATTTTATGTTTTATCGATTATTCCCTTTTATAATTTATTTAATTCTTAATTTTCTGCGATATAAATGTTAGATTAATAAATGTCCTTGGAATATGATATGCATTCTATATCTCTAAGTACGTGACTTAGAAATGAGATTATGAGAATAGTATCAATATTCCTAA
>PHNY01234961.1:2430-14940 GCA_003724115.2 Anethum foeniculum
GTTTCATGTAATGAAAAACAGAGGAAATATGGTAAGATGTGTGCAAAAAGTCAAGTTTCATGTAATGAAAAACAAAGATGTGTGCAAAAAGTCAAGCTTCATGTAATGAAAAACAGAGGAAATATGGTAATATTTTCTTATATTCCTTTGGTAAAACAGTTTATTCTTGATTTTTCTTTTGATTTTTTCAAGTATACAGAAGAATATTTGTATTATGAAAAGAAAAGAAAATTTATATTGCATATTCCTTTCTTAATCTTATGTGAAAGTATAACGATAAATTATAATCAACTTGAATTTCAACCATGACACACAAGAATCTCAAAATAGTCGGGACAAAAACTAAATATTGTTTATCCAGGAACTAATGAAAAATTTACTAATATTTAAAACAATAAAAATAATAAAAAGCCAGCTTTCTTAATATTCACTAAAATTTAGAGAATTATAGTTTTTCTTTTGGGTAGTTTGATTCTCCAACTGATAATTTGCCTCCATATAACTTGATAAACAATTGATCTTTGCATGTTTCAACTTTCAACTCTCTTGAAAATGTCAGATACTAGTACCATTCAAAACATATACCGACAGCTGTTGCTTTGAAAGCTCCTTGTGGTCTAATTAAAGTGTGGTCTGAAAGCGTGTGATTATTTTAAATAATTACCACTTGATTGGTGTTTTAAATTTTCCTAATTCTTACTGTACAAATTTTAAGTCCCCACTTGCAACTCAATCTTGGTCCACTTCTTATTCCAGATCTAAGAAAGAGTACTAACAAGACTTGATGTGGTTCATGTCTTAATAAGTGTCTTAAACCAGACCTGTTAGAAGTTAGAACCCATTTATAAGAATCTCAACTTTTCTTGATTCTGGTTCAGAATAGGAAAATTTGTCAGTGATCAGAGAGATGGGCTTGGTGGGCCTCCAAGAAAATGGGAATGGTGAGATGGGCTTGGTGAAAAATAAGTATAAAAGAATGGATTCTGAGCTGACTGATTTTGATGATGATATTGATGAAGCTACTCAACATCATCATGTACAGCTTGAGAGGAGCAAGACTACTAGGAAATATGTCTTTGCTTGTGCTGTTTTTGCATCTCTTAATTCTGTGCTTCTTGGCTATGGTAACTTCATGTCCTTCTGTCTATAAAATTTATTACAATTTACAACTAGTATGGCTATGCTAGGAATATATGAGAATTTATATGCTGTAATTTGTCTCATTGATATGCTTAGTGTGTGAAAGCCTCTTGATTTTCGTGGTTTGTGCATGTTAGATCTATATTTTTGACCTCGTCAAAATTGATGTATGTAGTTATGATGGCAAAGTGTATACAGCAAATGTGTGTAGTTTTTCTTGATTTTGGTTTTTGAGATGATATCGTCTCAGTTGTTGCATTTTCCTTTACGATTTCTATTGCAAATGAAGTTAGCAACATTGTGTATCATCCGTGTACATGTTTTTGATCTAGGTACTATACTCTTGTACACAAACACTTCAGCTGGATATTGAAGTGGATATTATAAGCACCTACTTCATTTAGGAATTGGAGAAGTTATTAGCTTTCAATAAATTAGTTTTGCATTTGAAAGGAATTTTGCTATCTATGCAATATAGTTAAAAATATCTTGATCATCCACAATACCATATTTGGTTAAGCTTAAAGCCAGTAGTTGCCATAGTAAATAAGAGATTTGAAAAATTAAACAGCTGCTCTGTCTAAACCATTTATTTGACAATTTATTTTACTATTGTTAAATACCATTGTTTTGCAGATGTTGGTGTCATGAGTGGAGCTATCCTATTTATTCAAGAAGATCTGAAAATAACAGAGGTCCAACAAGAAATCCTTGTTGGTTCTCTGAGTGTCGTTTCAATCTTTGGTAGTTTACTTGGTGGAAGAGCATCAGATTCCCTTGGTAGAAAATGGACAATGGGGTTGGCTGCAATTATCTTTCAAGCTGGTGCAGCTATTATGACCTTTGCTAATTCATTCGAAGTACTAATGCTTGGAAGACTGTTGGCTGGAATTGGTATTGGCTTCGGAGTCATGATAGCGCCCGTTTACATTGCTGAGATATCGCCATCCATAGCTAGAGGCTCCTTCACGTCTTTCCCGGAGATTTTCATAAATCTAGGAATCCTCCTAGGCTATGTATCTAACTATGCTTTCTCAGGCCTTCCAGCACATACAAACTGGAGGATAATGCTTGCTGTTGGAATTCTTCCTTCCATCTTCATAGCAGGAGCTCTGTTTATCATCCCCGAGTCACCAAGGTGGTTGGTTATGCAGAATAGAACAGATGAAGCAAAATTAGTGCTAATGAATACAAATGAAACTGATGTAGAAGTTGAGGAGAGACTTGCAGAAATACAAACAGCTGCAGGGACTACAAATGGTGATAAATATGAAGAAAAAGCTGTCTGGCGCGAACTGTTGAGTCCTTCCCCTGCCCTCAGGCGTATGCTGATTACTGGATTTGGCATTCAGTGTTTTCAACAGATTACTGGAATTGACGCAACTGTATATTATAGCCCCGAGATTCTTAAAAGTGCCGGTATTGAGGGCAACTCAAAAGTTCTTGCTGCAACTGTTGCGGTAGGAGTCTCAAAGACTGTGTTTATACTGGTTGCCATTATACTCATTGACAGAATAGGAAGAAAACCACTGCTTTATGTGAGCACAATTGGTATGACGATATGTTTGTTTACTCTAGGCCTCAGTCTATCTTTACTAGGAGAAGGGTCTGGGTCTCTTGGAATTGCCTTGTCGCTTGCATCTGTTTGTGGGAATGTAGCTTTCTTTTCTGTTGGAATTGGCCCTGTGTGTTGGGTTTTAACATCTGAAATCTTCCCTTTAAGACTTCGCGCTCAAGCAGCAGCACTTGGGGCAGTAGGAAATAGAGTTTGCAGCGGCATAATTGCCATGTCATTCCTTTCGGTCACACGAGCAATTACAGTGGGTGGAACATTTTTCATCTTTTCAGCAATATCAGCCCTTTCAGTTGTTTTTGTTTACACCCTTGTTCCTGAAACGAAAGGCAAATCTTTGGAGCAAATTGAGATGCTATTTCATAAAGAACATGATAGGCAACGAGGTGAAGTGGAGCTTGGTGATGTTGAGCACCTTGTTGCGAGCAAGTAGTTTTTATACTATAATACTGAATGTTCGTAACTACTAGCTAGTATAATCCCATATATTGAGTGGATAAACGTATTCAGATTACAACGCTGCCACTTGCCAGTACCCACGTTCCAGGGATGACTAGAGAAGGCATCATTAGAACGAGAATTGATCATACTATGGCGGAGTTGATCTTGCTGCCTACTCGTAACTCGTAAATCTATATATCTGGAGTTTAAGGTGAGTATGCTGGATGTCATTTTTTTTCCTCGGCGATTTCCAAGTTTTAGATTACATAAGCAAATGATATCACTGTGGAGTCTTTCTCTTGTTGCCTCACAAATTTTACAGAATATATTTTACTGGTACTGCTATCATGTGTAATTGGTCTGGGGGTTGAATTGGAAAAGTGGAGTGGTTGGGTTGAAATGAAATAAAATTGAGAACAGAATAGTAAAGTGAATTTTTATTTGTTTTTTCTTTTTAAACTTATGTCATGCGATATAGTTTAACACTAACCCTAGATTCAGCATAAACTTATGTCATGCAATAAAGCTTAACATTAACCCTGTTTCTAGCAAAACTTTGCTGAATAATGTTGTCAGGCAGTTAGGCCTTTCTGAGGGTCACACATTCCAGATGTGCCCGGAAGTCTTGCAACAAAATTATGTTTTCTCTCCCAAGATGTCAAAGTCATATACTCAACAGACACTTGAGTGCTTACAGGCCTGACAACGAAACTCCAGCAAGGTTTCTTGCAGACTTTAAGGTCATTCAGATGGAATGAGAATGTGAGTATATAAACTTTTCAAAGGTCATGTGAAAATCTTGATATTCCTCATTGTCGTCTAAAATACGAATAACCATTCATTAGTCTAAAGTTAAATGCGGAATATTTAACTTTACGAAAACAATAACCACAGAAAAAGTTTTACATTCGGTTAAATTCAAAAGCAACAAGCGGAACAATAAAATTTACAAAGACAACCACCACACTTGGTTTCAGAAGCCACGACACAATAGTTCAAATAAATAATTCACAATACATGTAGTTAATTTTTTAAAGTTCATAAGCTGGAAATTTGGCCTCAGTTGGTTGTACCATGTCCAGAAAAAGATACGCCAGGCCACCAAGTCCTTCAAAAAGCGAGTATGGCGCATCTCCTCCATGCAATTCTCCTGACGATATAAGCTTGTGAGATCTATCAAGTAAAAATGATGCAAATGCTTTGGCGCGGTAGAGGAACTCCTTGTTCTTTGTCAGTTGGTAAAGTGTCAAGAACACATAAGCATTTCCACTGATACCATGGCAAATGCCGACCCTTCTGAGTAGACCACGATTCCAGACGACCTCTGCCGCAGCTATGGCTGCCTCCAAGAACTCCTCGTCATCAAAGACCTAGTAATTTGTTGGCAGTATGTTATGCAAAAGTTGGGAGGTGACAACGTTATAACTATACTTTTCTAGAAAATCACTCTGGTATTACTGTCCTAAAGGGATTCAAAATATTTGCAGTTTAAATTCATTGGTACTAAAGAGCCGAACTCCAGATTGTATGAGGACCATGCTCGGACTTTGGGTCTTTAGTTTTAGACATGTAGATGACAATTCCAATTGGATTTGGAAATTTTTTTTTTAAAAAGAAAAGCATATATAACAACATTACATATCTAGAAGAGTAGTGCAAAATTTGTGATAGAACGTTTCTACGCATGTAAAGTATAACACAACCATTTCCATTGCAGTTAGCGGACTCGGTGACTAACTGCAATAGTAGTTCTTGTCCTACATATAGCACATGAAGAAATAAAACTTTCTAGTCTCAACTTATGGAACGATATAAGCTCAATGAGCACCTATTAGCTTAGTACTTTAAATAGCAGAAGGAAATTTGAATAGCCTAAATTTTTTTACCAGTGTGATACAACTGATCACGGCAGCACAACTATCTGGATAGACTCATGCTCCACTATAAATATACAGGATCCACTATATATATATGTAATAAAAATCAGCATACATTCCAAACCTTTGCCCATGTACATATATAAATTGCTAGTTTTAGATGATACTACAGACTATAGAGTTGGACTCCACAGACAATAAATTGGTAGACATTTAGCAGAAGATAACATTATGTTTTACTTTCAGGTTTCAAGAAAATTAATTATGCATATATAATTCTGCTTTCAAGGAAATAACTAGCGGTGCTACCTGAGCGGCTTTGACTAGTGTAAGTGCAATCCCAGGAGCTCCACGGCACCATTGCACGAGAACATCTCTCTCATCGTCGTCAGCTGCAGGATAGTTCCCACTGGGCAGCCTATTATTGACCATATACTTAAGAGTGGCCTTAACATCCTCTAGTTGATCTGGCTTTAATTCTAGATTCATCAAGACATACATGATTCCTGCTAAACCATGGGCTGTACCCCAGAACTTCTGACCCCTAAATTCATACATCAGCGGGCACCTGTCTTTGGAGCCCATTTTCCTTCCATTTGCTATAATTTCATCAGCAACTGCACCCTGCCACATTCACACACGTAAACAAAATGATCATTCCCCACACATTACACTTGATCCATCCAAAAATAAACCTAGATGACAGATACAGCAGATTACAGCCTTACCATGACGGCAGAAGGAACTGTATCCTTGCCTATATGCTTATTAAGATATAAACATGTCCATAGAAATCCTGCTCTCCCACGAAATAATTCATCAGAGAGATCTTTTGGCAGTTCAATCTGTTTTAAAAAAATATCTTTGTCGATTAAATAAAGTACATGCCAAATACTAGTAATTAATAGTAGAACTATAGCAAAATTGAAGATGCTAGGTACCTCCTTGAACTTAGTTAAGTAGTAATCAAGCATCTTATTGTCTGCCATAACCTTAGATATAACAGCTCCAACTGCACAAACCCCCGCTCGTCCGAAAAATGTCACATGCCTATCATGAAAGAAATACATATAAAAAACACCCTAAATCAACCAAATATCCAAATATCTGTTATTTCCTTGTTCAACTTATTTGCAACTTGGGAAAGAAAGTAAGACAAGATATAGAATTGGACTTTGTACTCGTCTCTATGGCAAACAATCTAAGCAATCATGATAAGGTCACGCTCATATCAGGGTTCATAGTCCCTGGAATACAAATATAAACCTCTAACTAAAAGCTACTAACAGGAAACACACACAGACACAGTAAGAGACATAATAAAGAGATATAAACAAAGGTTACTCTGAGTGGGAAGAAGCAGAATCGCAAGCCTTAACAATCTGAAAAGCGAGATCCAGATCACTCCTATTGTTAGTAACTTGATACGATTTGAAGAGCAAAAACGCAGTTCCGAGAGTTCCAGTATAAAGACTAAAGTCTTGGACATTTTGCCTGCTAAATCCCCATGTCTCAGTCACCACCTAATCAATCCGAAAACACATAATTAGCTACGCATATTACATAAACTGGTCCTGGTCAAGGTCCTGGTCCTCGACAATCGTATGTCATGCAATAACAACAAACAGATCATTTTTTAGTCATAGGACCAAGAAATGGACGGTGGAGATTAAAGAAAGGACTAATACGATTGTCAGGGACCGAGATCCTGTAAAAAAATAAAAGCAAGGGTGTTACGATTGTCAGGGACCGAGATCCCGTAAAAAAATAAAAGCAAGGGTGTTACAGTTTCTTTAAGATCCAAAGCAGCTCGCTTGAGTCTCTCAGAAAAGGAGTGATAAGGCAATGAAAGAAGGCGCATAAGTGATTCTTGAGTTCCTTGAGCTGCTACTACTCCTGTTACACCACTCTCCACAGGAGTTTCGGCTATGAAATCCGGCATGTCATTATTAAAATATCGATCAGCCATTGTCTTTCTTCTTCTTTTTTCCTCGAGCTTTGTCAGTACAGTGCAGCTCCACTATATTATTATATAGTCACAACCGAAATGAGACTAGTCCTGGTCTTCAACAGGTCGCCACAAAAAATGTTTTGTTTTTGTTCTTTGACATGTCTATCTAAGAGTTTTAAGTAAATCTGTAATGCCCCGCCGCCATACTGTATGGACACTAATCTTATTCTCCTGCTTACACGTGGTCTTGACACTTTGAAATCTTTTGCAAGATAAATGCCCTATAACCTGAATTTCCGCGACTAAAATAAAATATCGCTAATTTTTGTTAATTTGTACAAATATTACCCGGAACATTGATAAAAATTTCTACGTATTACTACCTAAAGGTCAAGAAACTGTATACTGACAATCAAATTTATAGTTTTACGAGGTGAATTCAGTAAAACCAGATTCATATTTGCATAATATATCTTATAAGATATGACCAAAAGGATCACATTCAGAGTACAAAGGTTTTATACAAGGCCTACCATTCAGCTGAGTTTGAAAGCATTGCAAGGCCTACCATTCAGCTGAGTTTGAATGCATTACATTCAGCTATATCCAAAAGCTACAAGCAGAACACTGATAAAACTCAAAACAAGCCAGAATCTTTGCCAAAAGCTTAAAAGCAATAACACTACTTAACTTCAGATTACACATTTTCTGGCTTTCTTAAAGTTCATAGCCTGGAAATTTGGCTTCAGTTGGCTGTACCATATCCAGAAAAAGGTATGCCATGCCACCTACTCCTTCGTATAGAGAGTATGGAGTATCTCCTCCATGCATTTCTCCTGATGATATAAGCTTGTGTGCTCTATCCAGTAAAAATGATGCAAATGCTTTGGCCCGGTAGAGGAACTCCATTTTCATTGTCAACCGGTAGAGCGACAAGAACACATAAGTGTTGCCACTGATACCATGGCAAATGCCGACCTTTTTTAGCAAACCGCGGTTCCAGACTACCTCTGCTGCATCTATGGCTGCTTCCAGGAACTCCTTATCTCCAAATACCTGGTTGTTTGTTGGGACATTCACAGACTATATTAGGAAAATTCAGCACGAACCAAAATATTTCTCAGTAACACCAACCTACAGAGCTCCTACTATAATGACTGTCGATTTTGTTCTACAAAATTCTGTTTTACTCAAGCGAGTAAATTAGGTGTAGTACCTGAGCTGCTTTCACTAGAGTAAGTGCAATCCCAGGAGCTCCATGACACCAATGCACAAGAATATCATTATCATCTCCATCAACTGCCGGATAGTTCCCGCTTGGTAACCTGTTATTAATCATGTACTTAAGAGTGGCCTTAACATCCTCGCGCTCATCCGGCTTCAGTTCTAAATCCATTAAGACATGCATTATTCCTGCTAAACCATGGGCGGTACCCCAATACTTCTGACCCTTGAATTTATACATCAGAGGGCACCTATCTTTGGAACCCATTTTCCTCCCTTTTGCAATAATTTCATCAGCAACCACACCCTGTCACATTTTCATAACAAAATGAACTAGTCATTTTATCCAACCATATTGAAACTGTATAATAGATACTGCGAACCACAACTTACCATGTGGGCAGAAGGAATTGTACCCTCGCCTATATGCTTATTTAGAAATAAACATGCCCAGAGGAATCCTGCTCTCCCAAACAATAACTCATCAGGGAGGTCCTTTGTCAGCTCAATCTGCTTTCAAAGATGTATTTCTTTGATTACACAAGTTACACTCCAGACACTAATAGATATGGGCACTACAACATGGTTAATACATCGAGTACCTCTTTGAACTTGGTTAAGTAGTAATCAAGCATCTTAGAGTCGTTCATATGCTTAGATATTACAGCACCTATTGCATAGACCCCAGCTCGTCCAAATAACGTCACATCCCTACATTAAATTCAGATTCCAAGGTTAACTAGGTCAAAAATAATACTTGTTACGTTCCTGATTCTCCCAAGACTCATACAAGATAGTTATGCGTCAATTGAAAGGAACAAATTTAAGAGAGAATATAATGAAATGTATACTACTTTGTAGCTACCTCTATTTTGTTCATAATTCTTAGTTTCATACACGTTTAAACTAGAGGAGTTCAATCCCAAAATTTGGGGATAATTCACTTATATTTTTCACTAACCTCGTCATGAAAGAAGTTTGTTTGCAATTTTATATTTCATTTCATCTCCGTTCTATTCCTTCCAACCAAAGAGAGGCTAACATGTTGACAGGAGAATCAGAAATGCACTCCCAAAGTTGTTAACAAGAGTTTATCATGCTTATATTAGCAAAAATGCAGAGGCATGCTAATAAAAAGCTCTTAACTAAGAGAGAGAGAGAGAGAGATTACCCAGAGTGGGGAGAAGCATCGTCACAGGTCTTTTGTATCCTCTGAGAAGCAGAGTCACAAGCCTTAACAATCTGAATAGCAAGTTCCAAATCACTTCTATTATTTGTAACTTGATACGATTTAAACAGCAAAAAAGCAGTCCCAAGAGTTCCAGTATAAACAGTAAAATCTTGCACATCTTGTCTGCTAAATCCCCATGTCTCAATCACCACCTATACAATCCACAACACACATCACCATAACCTACAAACTTTTTACATGCACATAATATATAAAAAAAACCCTGTTTAGTTCCTTACAGTTTCTTTAAGATCCAAAGCAGCTCGCTTAAGTTTCTCAGAGAAGGAGTGATAAGGCATGCAAAGCAGGCGCACCAGTGATTCTTCAGTTCCTTGACCTACTACTTCTTCTACTTCCTTCTCTGCCCCCGGCGTCTCGTCGACAAAGTCCGGCATGTCATTGTCAAAATATCGATCCGCCATTTTTTTTAACCTTACCTCGAGCTCTAATCACTTTTTTCTTGACAGGGTTTTATCAGTTTAGTATAGCTATATCATATTTCATATCCTATGTATGTATATTTTTAGAGTAAGAGTACACTAAACCTCTTGTCCGGCTTACACGTGGTGTCTACGTGTCTTTATACTGTGAGCCATGGATATATTAAGCTACCTAAAAAATTCACTAATGTGTTTTTCAAAAAGAAATGTTGATTTTTAAAAATCCATGGATGCAATATAATGAGCAAAATACCAGTAAAAACAAAATCATTTCCGAGAATAACTTTAATGATTAAATGATAAGTTTTGTGAATAAAAATATGTTTAACTAATAATTATTATATTTTGGATATAATTTATTAATGAAATTGTTATTCCTGTCAAAAAAAATTACATTAAAAAAAAGTTGATAGTTTTTTATATTAGAATTCTTAATACATAAATATTTTCGTATTTTCTAAACATCATATTCAGACGTCTTAAAATATTTAACAATGTCACATTATCACTATCATATCATTTTGTAATAATTTTCTATAGCTTCTCTAACATAATTGCACGTATAAATAATTTCACATTTTCAGAATATTTTCCCTAAAAATTTGATAGGAAAAATGATAATTTTTTCTTGGTTTGGACACAATTTTTTTTTTTTTTGAAAGCATTTACTTAAACTGCATTGCTAAGAAGTGCCAAGTTGGATGAGAGTGGTAATTAGAGATTAACACAAGTAATAGACCACAAATAGTTACCCTCTTTATCGGCAAAATTTTGGCATTTGAATAGAGATTACTAATTAATTACCAATTACATTCCCCTTTCTGATCTAAATACTCCACGAGAACCGAATCATTACACATAAATTTTTAGACACAGTGAAAGATAATGGAAGGATTTGAGGATTCGGTATCAGTGAGCAATGAAGTAGGCACCGGAGAAGATGTTGATCCAGGTACAAGTCCTCAACAGGCTTCTGAAAGTTACGAGTATGAGGCTGCAGCAGCTGCTGATGATGATGATCATGAGTCTAATGTCAACATGCAGACGACAGAAAATGATGGATTCTCTGCCTCGCCTTTGGGATCATCTGGTTCTCCTCCTGTTGCAAATTCTAATGCCAATGCGGCTGGACAACCGTATGATCTTGGAGCTGATACTGAGGGGATCTTTACTTCGTCTAATGATGGTCCCTTGCTTCCTGAACCCAGTCATATGCAGGAAGAAAGCTCTGCATTTCGTGAGTGGCGTCGGTGAGTGAGTTAACCATTCACACACACTCACACACACATTAGTTTTTCGATCTAAGGAAATGCGATTAAATTGTATTTTTATTGTTGTACTTGGTATTTGAGTCCCTAAATGGTAGTGTTTATGCCCACATTGGATTATAACAATCCCAATTCTGAAATTGCGTAGATTGATTATCAAGGCTTTATATAGCTGTTGATATGCTCTGGTGCTTAAGTTCTTCTTCTTCATTAGAATTTAGAGACATCAGGCTTCCTAGTATTCTTCATTCAAATGATGCATGAAGTTGAATAGTGTGTGCTCTTTGGCTCCGATAATGTCTTACGTCTTACTTAAAAATCAAGTTTCTTGAACGATCAAGTAGTATCTCTGTTGGATAGCATGTTTGATGTTCCCCTAAAGTTCTTAAATGAAATATCAACGCTGTGATTAACTTCCATTATTGCATTTGTCATTACCTCAAAGGCAACTGCTTTTTACATGTTAATGTTTTTGGGTAGGCAAAATGCTATCTATCTTGAGGAAAAGGAAAAGAAGGAGAAGGAAATGAGGAATGAGATCATCAAAGAAGCCGAGGAGTTTAAGAAAGCTTTTACTGAGAAAAGAAAGGTCAATTGTGAGACGAACAAGACTCATAACAGAGAAAGAGAGAAGGTAAACTTCTGAATCTCTGTTTTCTTGTTCTTTTCTACTATGTTGTTTCATTTTTCAGGCAGTAGATATAAATTGTGGTTGGAACAGATATACCTTGCCAATCAAGAGAAGTTCCACAAGGAATGTAACCAAAATTACTGGAAAGCAATAGCAGAGATCATTCCTCGTGAGGTTGCTAGTGTTAAGAGGCGGGGAAAGAAGGAAGAGGAAAAGAAGACCTCAATAACGGTCATACAAGGACCAAAGCCTGGGAAACCAACTGATCTTTCCAGAATGCGGCAATTGCTTTTAAAGCTCAAGCAAAATCCTCCACCTCATATGCTCCCGCCTGCAAAAGATGAAAAAGACGCAAAAGATGGAAAAGATTCAAAAGATGAAAAAAATCCAAAGGATGGGAAAAATGTTTCTCCGGAACCAGCAAAGGATGGGAACAAACCAGGTACTCCCGATGAATCTAAAGCTACTGCTTAGGAGGCAACTGAAGGGAAGAAGTTACAGAAACGGAATCTGGCTGAACTGACTGTGCATGTCTCTAATTAACCTCAGGACTATATCATCCATAAACACCATTTTATACCTCACTTACCATCATATATGAAATAAGAGTAATTTGGCCAGCGCCAGAGACTGGAATTCTTCGATTATTTTCAAAAAAGTATTATTCTTTCATTGCAGTTTTGATACTAATAGAGGAGTAAAATACTTTGTGATCTATATTCAAGCGTCTTTCC